>JAYRBW010090249.1:0-21511 GCA_036023295.1 Invenusta paracnida
GATTGGCGGCATTTGAACGACTCTGTCGTTTTTTTAGATAGTTTATAAACTGGCCGACTTATACGATTTCCTATTCCCAACTAGAAACGTTGGGACGAGATCTACGGGAAACCACAAAGTTTCTTGTGAGTTTTAGTCAACGACAATTATTATAGATGAATGATTATTAGGCGGTAAATAAAAATTATGTGTTTAAGTTTATTCTGGTGGAATATATAATTATTTAATTAATTAACGTGAAATACATATTTTTAGAAAATATAGAAATTATACCTTTTGTTTAACGGATGAAGTGGCAGCAGAA
The DNA here is from genome assembly GCA_036023295.1 of Invenusta paracnida. Taxonomy (NCBI): domain Eukaryota; kingdom Metazoa; phylum Platyhelminthes; order Proseriata; family Coelogynoporidae; genus Invenusta; species Invenusta paracnida. The sequence goes on from JAYRBW010090249.1 coordinate 305, forward strand.
CGTCTGAACGTAGGTTTACCACGTTTTGAAAAGTATGCGGTAGATAACAAACTGGCAGTGCAACCTATAAAATATCAACTACTCCGTTGCGGTACCCACCACAGACAATTAAATTGGGTTCCGAAGTCGAAGTAAAAATGAAAGGAGTTGTTCTGCCTTATTCAAAAATGTAGAAGTACTTGGTGTAACAATGGATCCTACCCTATCAAGGCATATAGCCATTGCGAAAAAATAGTCAAAAAAGTCTTCATCGCCGTCAAATCCTTGCGCAGAGTTGGAAAGCATCTCTCAGTCAAAGACAACGAACTGCTCGCAAAAACCCTGGCAATTCCACACCTGACCTACTGCTAATCAGTGTTCTCCGACGCGTCCAAAGAGGCAACAGAATTGCTGAATCGCGGATACAGGGCTGCCGCAAGAGTCGCCGCAGGGATATCCCGAAGCTTGCCCGCGCGCGATATCCTCGGATGGTCAACGCTGGACGAAAGGAGGAACAAAGCTAAACGGACATTGGTATAGCGCGAATGTGGTCCACGCAGGATACCCTCAAGCTCTGCGCATGCGCCTGCCCCAAATGATGTGAGCTGAGGAGACACCGGAAGCCGTAGTGACGAGAAGTATCGCGAGGGGAGAAGTCGGTACCACAACAGCCAGAAGAAGATTGGGAAACAGGCGTTCCGATGCTGGGGACCAGTGTCATTAAACAATTACTTTACCAATTTACCCAAACCATAACTTTTTAATTTATAATGCAAACACATAATGTATATTTTTTTCCTACACTGCACTGCATCCAAATGCAAGCAGTGGAAATAAACCATTTCAAATGTCAATTATTGTGTTTTCACATCATCATAAACTATTTGAAACTAAATGCAACAAAAAGTTAATGAAAATCAGGGAAAAATGAAGAAATCTATATTTCAAATTCAAAACAAGGTTAATTATTTTTATTAGCAGTGAATTATTTTTTAAAATTTTAATTCTATAAATAATTAGATTTGAGTGACATATGTGACATACATATGTATGACAGGTGGATAATATGCATAATTACTCTTTGTATCCATTTTTTTTAAGAATCTCACGTTAAATGTTGTCTGATTTGATTACAATACCATATTAATAAATAAAAAAACATAGGTGTTGCATATATAATTATGTAAAACATCTAATAATACATAAATAACACATAAGTGCGCAGTAGATATGTACACGAGTTTTATATTTGGTCAGTTTATAAAATTATCAAATGTTTTAAAGCGAACATAGATATACATTTATATACAAATATACAGTGTGTAACATTCAAGAAGATTTGAACTGGTTCAGGCCGGTTTGAAATGGTTTGATGGCTGCTCCAAAATTCTGTCCGTTTTCCGAGTCCGACGTTGTTCATTTAACTGAGATATCATCAAACAGATGAAACTGGTTTAAATGTTAAAGCATGCGCGTTTGCGTTAATCTTGACAAAAAAATGGAATTCGATCTTTATCGGTTATATAGTAAGCATAAATACATTCACAGATTATTAGAAACAACTTGAATATTTAATTATTCAAGTTTTCATGTAGATAGACTAAAATATGTTTTACTATTCATATTATAATAAAAGCTTTGAATAAGACAAACGAGGCTTCAACCAGCTTTAAATTACATAAAAACAAAATACTATTCAATCCTGTCAAAACACCCAAATTTGGGCTCTTCCATATCAGGTATAATACCGACTAGACACATTTGAATATGTACGTGTAGTTGTCCAAAAATGTTTAGTAACATATTCCAATGTAAAATAATTAAAACAGTTATTTAAATACAATAATGAATATTGAAGAAACAAAAACATGTTTGACTAATGATTATTTGTGACGTATTGTCTAATTGTGACATATTGTATGCTTATTCGTCATGGACCTAACTCATTGTGACAACTGGAAAAACTGAACGGATTTGTGTATCTTGCTAAACTATAGACACAGTAGTTGTATAAGCTTTATATCATTTGAAACGTTCAAATGTGCAAAATTTTACTCATGAATTTTTGAGTAAAAAATTAAAAACTGTTTCAAAATCTATGAAACTTTGGTACTCATGATTAGCCAATAAATAATTGTGAGGTTCAATTAAGACAAGTGATCTAATGGTACAATAAGAAAACAATGTATTATAATGTCAAGCAATCAAATCAATGACTCTATTTAATGGAACTCGTGGCAAATTAAAACACAACATCCTGGTTAAACTAAATACAAAGTTTCGAATTTGTAATCGACTAAGAATTGTAACACTACTATTTGTTGTATCTAATCACTCTTCTGCCCAGTATCGATAGGTTTGTCTTAAATAGTACAAAATAGTAATTCAAATATAATGTTTGTTGTATATATCTGTGTAGCAAATGTATTAGTATTTCATAATTACAAGAATAATGCTTCGTTACATAATGCTTTCATTTATTCCAGAATCACTGGAACCTGAGGCGATTGAAGCTCCATCAGTTGAATCGAATGTCCACGGGGCGAGAGCCAAGACAGCAAATAAATATTTAAAACAGTGGTTCTTGGAGTATAGAAAGGTAGTTCTTGAAAGGCAGTGGATCTGTGGAGAGAAACTTATCTCTATATTGGATGACTTCATTAAGGAAATTGAGGGAAGTTTTATTGATCCGATGTATAATTTAAGATGGATATCGAACAAAGAGTTTCCTCTTGTTAGCCTTTATACCTCCCAATGGGGTAATCAGTACTTCTTTGGCAATGCCTACTACGATCGGTATTTAAGAGCACAGGACAAGATGTATATGCACTTCAGCAAACTTTACGATATGTTGGAAATCGAATTAATAAACATACCTGCAAGTTCAGAATCTCCTCCTCCTCAAACAATATATCGAGGAACAGCTGAGACAATTTCCAAAATGGAATTTTTCGAAAAGTTGTTCAAAAAGAACCTCTTGCCTTCTTGGAAGGCATTTCTTGCGCCCCAAACTTCTACAAGTGAATTGTTAACAAAAGCTGAAAAATTTGCTAAAGATTCTTACAGAGTAAGAGGTGCAGTCTTGAACTACGCAAAAGTCATTTGGAAATTTCATTCCATCAAATTTGATGACGAATACATTCAAACATTTAACAAATTGTGTCCTAACAGTCGTTTAGCTCGAAGTAAATGTTCAATAAGGAAATTTTCTGTTTATGGTTTTGAGGCTGAATGGCTCATCAAATCTGAGGCTAATAATGTGAGTTAACACGCATTCTTATTATATTCATCAAATTGCCATATGCCGTAATATTCATTATTTAGCAGTCTAGTCAAATTAGTCAAAGTTTGTGTTTTTAGCAATAAGTAGAAATGCACTTGTGCAAACATGTATCATTTTAATATAATGTATTCTTACATTTTCCCTTCAATGGACAAAAGCTTAAAATTAGATTTCGTATGTACCTATGTATATCATTTGTATGGATATAACAGTTAAATTTAAGCAAAATAATAACATAAACATATGCATTAATGTCAGACACACAGCGTGACGTTTTTTTTATTGTTGCCATAGTATGAAGCTCTCCTTTTGATTATATATACACATATAAATTAGTTATTTTGTAATATTACAAAATGGATAAGCATAGCATCAGTTATAATACATTTAATTACATTTCAAAAAGAACGCGTATTTCTCTGCACGTACGTACAAATAAAATAATAAAATATATAAAATACAAAAATAAAACTGTTTAGCATCAACAGATAGACAGTTCCAATATTTGCATAATATAACGTTATTTACATAATTAAGACATTTAGATTTGGTCATTATATAAACTATTGTATTATATTATACTATTAAAAATACTAAAGTGTACATTTACATGTATATGTTATTACATGCCGATAAGTACATACGGATGTTAAAATGTTTTAATTAAAGTTTTGGTGATTAAATAATTTTACTTTGAAGTTCTCACACAAAGAAGAAAAATATTAGTGCACTGATGCACTCGCTTGTTCAGAGCACGAATCCAACTCTCGGTTCTTGGTGGCATAAAATTCAGCCACGTGGTGGAATACCGCAGGAACTTTTGGCGTCACGCTAATGCCGAATGCCATGCAGCAATCTTGAAAGTGTGAAATTACATCATGGTAGTCTGAATCCAAGATATCTCCAAAACAAGAAGATATAACTTTAGAGGAAGTCCTGAATATTGCATTATACGGAAGCGCGTTGAGAGGACAGAGAGATTGAAGCAAATTATTTTTCTATTGTGATATATTGCGAGCATTTCCTGAGAAGCTACCACCGTGAATCGCCTCACGTTCAACATGACATGCCTTCAGCAGCACGTGAACATCACGCCAGATATCAGCCAACCCTGCCTTTGTACATTGCATGTGCGTTGGTCCCAATGGAAAATGTAGTTCCGGTGTTGGTATTTTTTTAAGGACAGGTGTTGTGTTATCGCTGGCTTTGAGGAGAAAGGGAAAAATCACATTGCAGAAGGCTTTTATTGTGTTTCTTCCACTTTCCACCCAATTCCAGAAATGTTGACTAAGATTCTCTAAGGTTTTTCTTTCTCCTTTTAAATGCAGATTGCCCTTGGTTGCCCTGCACCGCCAGCAAGGGTACATTGACTCGGGAGCCATTAAACCGACAATCATGTTGCACAGCTTAAGATCAGAAACGACAAGAAATTTTCTCTTTACAGTGTACATTTTTAAGTTGACCCAAATTTTTTGGAGATTACCATAATTCTCTTAGATGCAAGGAGTGATTGTGAAAAGGAAGATTATACGTTTCACTCCCGAGTTTTTAATTGTAGTTGATCTTTGTTGTTGAAGAGGACTGATTGACAAGCAGACTTTGAAAAATCCGCCGCCTCCATCAATGCCACTTCGGAGCCAAATGCCATCATAGTCATAGTCAGTTGATTCTATAATGTCGTCGATTAGTGCGTTAACATCATTGCATACCACGGTCCATCGCGGAGTCTGCTCAATTATTTTCAATCTTGATGAAATCAATAAACTTAGCGTCGAAATATGTAGCAAGTTGGTGATCAATATTAAGCAGCATTGATTTTAGATGTGGCTCAATAGCTTTTCGACCTGTTGCTTTTCGCACGTATTTGCTTACTTGGATAATTTCACGGTTACTTAAGCTCAGACTGTTCTGCATATCAGACATGGCTTTATGAGTAATAGGCTTAGGTTTACTCACTTGTGTAAGACTGATTTCAACAGAAAAAGGACGTCTGCCGGCAGCAAACGAGAGCTTGCCATTACTTTCCCCTGATTCAGATACTCTGTCTTTTAATATTGCTCTAGCAACATGATCCCCGTGAATGGGGATGGTGAATCGATAACTAATCTATTGATGTTGTCTGACCACTGATTGCCCTGATGCCGTTTGCCCTTTCTCACTGGTGTCAGACATTTGGAGTAAGCTTTTGTGATTTTTTGATTTTTTCCAGATCATCATTTGTACAGGAAGTATTAGATTATATAAAATGGGTTTCAGACTTGGACATTTTCAAGTCCCAAAAAATTGGTTGAGGCGTCTGCTTCTTACTAATTTTTTTGCATCATTCAAATATATCACGCACGTGTGACGATAATGTTTTTTAAACATATCCACAGTATTCGCAATACGTTGATGCAGTATAATTTGAGTCAATTGATTAATTTATCAAAAAATGATTTACTAGGAGTTAGTAAAACCATCAGCGTGTTAGGCATAAATGTTTTTGTACTTTAACTGTGAAACTTGAGGCTTTATTAATATTTATAAATATTGTAATGAGTGCAGACGGTGACAACAAGAATGTTACATTATATTTTTGCCCCGAAATGGCTCCGGATACCTTGCATTTCGGCGACACACCTAAACTTGACAAGTTTATAGATCAACTTGATGCTCGTCATTCATTCGGCATTCACGAATACCTGATACACAAAATACGTAAGTTGTCCTGGATGACGGATGAAGCAGAATAATTTTGCTTATTCCCTGCCGAAAACCTGGATGTCTGGCCTGTATTGAATGGAGAAACTGACTACACACTTACGGTCGATCTGGATTATCCTGAAAACATTCACGATCTGACTGCCTAATATCCTTTTGCTCCCTCCCATCCCTAATAACATAACAATGGAAATACATTCATTGGAAATGTGAAGCAATGCATGGTGGACACACACACTACCAGCGCCTTCCTCTATCTGAAGGGCTTGTTGCTACCTTGTGAATAAAAATTAATCTGTGGTTAACTATCGACTACTTCATTTTTACCCCAAAAATGGTTCAAATCTGTGCAGTATTCGCGGTGTTTTTTAGTATCGACAAAACCCTTGGCTTAAGAAGTACACTAATAAAAATATCACGAAAAGAAATCTTGCCACGTTGAACTTCAAAAGTGATTGTTATAAAAAATCAAACGATGCAGTTTTTTGACAAGACTCAGAAACTAAAGCGCAACCACCGCCGATATAGACTAAGTATTGACGAGCAGAAAATGCTCTATCTTATTTCTAACCCGACCTATGAGGGCTCAATTATTATTTCATATGACTTGGCTGATTTTTTTTACAGTAACGAATGTAACCTTGAACTAATCAATATAACTTTACTTTACTGCATGCATGAGTTAAGCATACTGTTAATGTTTAACCTTTTTAATATGTAATTAAATCCCTATTTTCAGATCGTGAGGTCAATGTAGCGTACGCGGATACTTATTGATTTTCCGGTGTAGAGAGAATTAAGACTGTGTGTTGGCACGATGTAGAAAAGAGTTAGGGCTGATATAATGGAATTTACGTTGAAGATTTTATCACACTACTCTTGTTTTTAGTAAGGCGATTCTAGGATAATAGTGCATGAAAAATAACATATATGATATCGTTATAAGAATGTTTGTTTACATGTTATTTTGTTATGAAATTTAAATATTGAATATTGTTCGACACAAACTGATTTATATAAATATCAATATAGATTAATATATTATCATTAAATAAACCAACTAAAGTAAATATATAAATGCATTTATCAATCCTTTCTTAATTCAATTAAAAAAACGATTTATAATTTAAGCGCTTCAGTTGCTTTTGGGTGATCACTCATGCTCGTGTTACACTTTCTTCTTTTACAGGTCATGAGCATCGATTACGACAGTAAGAACAACACATATACTGTGGAAATGGGACAGCTCGATCATTATTTGTACAACGCTGACAACGCGATGGACAGAACTATTTTCAACATATTCACTGAATACATATTCCAGCGAAGTAATCCATATTTTACGGACATTCCGAATAGTGAAGATGCAATAACACGCCTACGCACTATTTCCGATTCACTAGATGGCACAATGTCAGACAAAAATCGAGTTCTACACATTGATTGCTTAATGGGTGAATTGTTTCCCAGGGATGGCAGGGATGTTATATGTAGCGCCACTGAAAGCATAATGATGAAATCAATTTTACCTGTATTTCAGGCATTAACAATCGATAATAACACTGAGACTGTGTTTTTATTAATGTATCTGTTTCAGCGAACATTGCAGGAAGCTGTAAGCAAAGAAAGTTTGCCCGAATCTATCTCATACTTTCAGAGAAGAATTGAAGAAGAATTTAACGTAGATGATGTCATAAGTAGCGCTGGGATATTTGGGTGGATGGTAAGACCAATTTATCAAATGTTTATATCACTTTTGAATGTTATTTACGGTCAAGGCATTGATCAAATATTGGATGAAGCGTCCCTCAGTAGATTCCATGCTGCTTTTACTGCTGCTTGTGCTAACCCCGTTGACCTTCTCATGGCGATACTTCCTGAGATGAAAGATCATCCTGCATTGAACAGTGTGCGTCAGACTGAAAACTTAAGTTCCTTCTTGCAGAAAATTTTTCAACACGCGGGTGTCGGAAATATATTCACTGAAAATACAAATTTAATTGAACATATGAAAACGGATACTTTAGATTTCCTTGAACTTGATTAATTTTTGTAGCAAACAGCATTTTGAAAATAGTCAACATAAATCAATAAACGTGACATTCATCTAAAAATACGGCTAACAATGAATTTCTTTTATTAAATTTGTAAAGTCAACTATTGTAGATTATTTTAATTTTCCACTCTTACAATATAATGTATGTATGTTATATATAAGTATTTTACTTATAAATATATTACCAGCAAGTAAACGATACGTTTTCTTCAAAATCAAATAACTCTATAACATTTTATTTCAGCTTGTGTACAACATTCATCATTATATATAACGATCATATTAATTAAACATGTAAAGCTAATTGCACACATTTGAACATTGCATAGTAGTTATTAAAGACTTCAATTGTTTAATGTAATAAAATAATATAATTTAAGCAACTTGATACAACAGTACATGTTATACTTTGAAAAAATAAGAATAGCTTGTTGTCAAATGAATTTATCCGATACACTTTTACATGAATGATTAGAGCTGCAACATGTCTCTCATACTAATTGTTAAACCTCGATTTTATATACAGCTACTATCACTGAATTAACACGTATTTTTTATAATTATACATAATCTGTAAAGCATTTATTTTGCTTTTTTCCCCTAAATGTTAAACTTAATTTTGTAAATGGTAAATTATAATTTGTGTAGGACTCAATTGAGTAATTATTTAATTGTTCAATTATAGGATAATTATTGTATACACTACTTAATTATATTAATTTTATTGAGTATTTATATCTTTACATTAACACTCTTTAACATATAACTTTCTAACGATAATTTCATACATCCATATACAGTGCATACTTATGTTGTGTGTATATTTAATTCAATAAATGGTTACCATTATTCAACTAAACATTCTTTCAAGTATAATATAATAGTTGTATTTATTTATAAAAGTATTCTACGGAGAAACAAAATACATATTTGTTGTTGAAAATGATATAGAGATCTTTAATAATGTTGATAATTCTCTTAACCCCCTACTACCCGGGCTATTTGACGCACTTAGATACCGGAGTGGGGGGTGGCATTTCGCACCCCATTTATAATTCATCCACCTGTTAAGATAAAGCCTTGAAATTTGGTATGTATGTAATCCAAAGTGTTTTAGACTCATGTCACAAATATATATATATTTCAAAATGGAAAATTTTGTGCGAGCAGAAAATTGTTGTAGAAAATTAAAAAGATATATATATTTATTAACATTATTTTATTCGTATAAATTCGTTTTATTTTATGCTCATTTTATCTAGTGTATATTACAATTGATAGATCATATTTATAAGTTTATAAATTAATAAAAATTACATTTTTTAAAACAAAAAATATATTAATTTGAATTTTAGTATTTTAAAAAGATTTGGAAAAAAATCGAATTAAAATATATCATAATTACAATATATTTAATTTATATCCAAGTCTATTTTATTAAGTGTGCAGTTTTATGTATTTAATATTTTGCGTGCTATTTTATTTAAGTCTTTTATGTATCAACTTATACATAGTACCTATCGATTGAAGTAAATATAATCAGAATTGAAACTCTATTTATCAATATATCTGTGCGTCAATACAATATACATATTATTACAGGCAAATAATAATATTGATTACTTTTTGACGAGTCTTTAATATAACGATTGGATTGGGCATGACTCCTAGCCTGGGACTGTCAAGTGTTGCAGTATTCAATTCCTTTGTGAAAGGATTAATAACAGATAAAAGAAAATATTTTCTAAATCGATGTTAACAGCATTTGTACTTTTACTCGGAGCAAAAAGTTATCTTTTGAAATGTTATAGTTATGAAAGATTTCGGTTACTCGAGTAGCTATGAAAACAGGACTTTTACTGATAACACCTTCCATAAATTTCACATTTTTTAAATGTTTAAAATTGTTTTTATTTTCTGAAAATTCTTCTAGCATCATGTGATTGTCTCTCAGGCTAATACGCTGAATTGAATACACTAGATGCATATACAAAAGTAATTAAAGCCCAATTTATCGCGCAATTACTTTTCGGACACGTTACAAAATATGCGACAAATCTATTTGATTGTTATTTTTTAGTTTTGTAGATGTACATACATACACTACTTAAAAGTAAGAAGTAAATTGTGATGAATAAATACTAAATATAGACAGATAGATAGATATATTTATATTTTCATATATTTTGAGTAAAAGAAAACAGCTTCCTCAGCCTTGATAGCATTTTAGATTATTTTGTAGCAATTATACTTTTAATATATACTTCAATGATACAAATATATATATTTGAATGAAATAAATATCTCTAGATGTCATTGTAAGCTAAGATAACACACATAATACCGAGCTATACCAAAGTTTTATAATGAATTCATGTATTAATTGCATGTCCAGGTGGATGTCCAGTAATAGTTTTATTCGTTTATCTATCACTCTCCGTTCTCCTCATTCATTTAGAATCTTATTTACTTTTTGCGTTTCTTCAAGATTGGTGATCTTCTTTGTCTCTCGTATTATTTTAACTTGTCGAATTTATCCAAAGTCAGGTATAACTTAAATGTATTCCCTTTTTGATTTCTAAATTATTTAATCTCCAAAGCTGCACCAATTAACGGCGTTAACCTGCCGTAGAAATCATTATTGATTTACATGCCAACCGGGTATGCTTCACTCATAACGTTTTAAATTAATGTTTGGCATGCAGATCAATATTTATAAATATCAGCTATAGAATGAAGCATCGTATTTAAACCTTTTTTTGTGTACGTTTAGAACAGTATATCAATAAAAGTCATAAAAGAAAAATGATATTGAACATATACAAATCGCGCTTTAAAAAAAAGTCATACCCATAATGCTGGACAACCGTTAATGCCAAGGAGAATAGGCCAAGCCAAGAACAGGAGCACAATAAACATAATATGCACCTACCCACTGTAAATATGTTCCGCTGCTTTGTCAAACTTATACCAATGTGCATAGGTAGGTGTAAAGAAAGATAAAAAAGCATGCTTGATTATCTTTCTTTAAGTCAATCTTAAGAGTAGGAGATAATCATCACTTATATTTTTGTAGGATTTTGATTAATTAATTATATACTAAAAATGGCGATTATTATCATTTGTAGTAAAATAAGAATTAAGGCTACATTTCATGAATCTGGGTGATATTTATTAATCTGCTTATTATCCTACTTGTAAGTAGTATACGTCTTTCTGCCGAATAAAAAGGAAAATAAAAGAACATCAAATCAATAATATCTGAGCTTTTTAATCAATAAAGGAATATGAGATTTATGAAGTACTATTTTAGATATATAAAAAGTATTATATTATAAAATACGCTTAAAAGACAATAGCTCAACAAATTATATATATTTTCGAATAACTCTTTATCAAGAAAGTAATTCACATAAACACACAAAGATCAAACAGAAAGTGACTAAACGCATTGTAGTGTACACGGACAACGAAACAAATTATAGCTATATTCAGACTGTAGACTCGCAAAACGTGGTAAAAAATCTGTAGGATATGGCGGCCGAAAGGGTCAAGTTGACATATGTTGTAAAAATTGAGGGATATGTTGACTTGTTGACGGTTTTGTATATATTGACGGTCAACATGTTGACTTGTTGACTGATTTGTACATATCGACTGTTTTGTACAAAACAGTGAATATGTACAAAACAGTGAATATGTACAAAACCGTCAACAAGTCAACATGTTGACCGTCAACATGTACAAAAGTGTCAACAAGTCAACATGTTGACCGTCAACATGTACAAAAGCGTCAACAAGTCAACATGTTGACCGTCAACAAGTCAACATATCCCTAAATTTTTACAACATATGTCAACTTGACCCTTTCGGCCGCCATAGAATATAGGCCAAATTTAAATTCCCAAAATATTAAAATATAGGTAGTTTTAAATAATATTAAATAGTAATAAAGACTTATATATAATGGTATATTATTATTGGCTTAGTTATATTGAGTAATTCAATGTAAAATTAATTACTAGAACAAACGTTATTTTTTGCCTATTTCATCTCTTGTATAATATAGACTGTATCACAAAAAGAATCGTTTCTTATTCTATAAATACACCTATAAGCGATAATGTATAATACTACAACAATAGAAATAGACTTTGTTTTACTCTTTAAGACATGATAAAGCTTATTTCTATGACTACAACTATACTACAACCTATAACTATGACTACTATATTATATTAATATATAAGATAAAATATAATAGATGGAGCACAAGCTGCTGAAATAAAAGTATATTTTGCACAAATTTTCGGAAGAGAAACTTCCCTTATCGAGTGCGATAAACTATGATTAAAAACAAGACTTATATCTATTTATATTGAAATAGTTATCATCCAATGAAAATAAAATCAATATATTTTGAACAAGTGTGTTAAAATGCCAGAACTGTGCAACAAAGCTGCAATCCATTATGCAAAAGTTAGGTAAAAGCGATTTTCACAGTAGCCAAAACCATGATTTTTCACCCGAGCTAAAGTTATTTTTTTGGTTCGGGCGGAAAATCGCCTTTAGTTTATGTATATTTTGACCTCTATAGGCTGCAGTTATTGATCGATGAAGTTGAAAATTAGTATGAAGTAGAACAAGGTATATATATAATATATTTGGCTAGGGCCTATGTTCTGTCTAGTAATTTTCTGTAACTTTGGCTCGGGCAAAAAATCATGGTTTTGGCTACGGCGGATAATTGCCTTTATAATCACTACAGCAATATATAATAACTATAATATAGTATAGAAATTATCTAGTAATTATAATTTAAAGTGCAAAAAAACCCAATATTATATATAATTTATTCAGTTTGTTTGCTTGTTGGTAATGATTTTTACATTTTTATTTACATTTGGAAAGATAATAACATTTCTTAATACTTCTATATATTACTAGGCACTAAGCTATTTGTAGCTGTTTCGTTGAAAAGTAATCATTATTTCGAAGTCTTAATTATTGTCAACGAAACCATTAATTCTAACAGAAACATTCAGTTTCTTATAAATTTAGAAATGATTTGAGATAGCAACCAAACCCAATTCTTCCCGAGATCATGCGTTTACAGCATGACAACACCAAGTCACACACTTTCCGGACTACTGCTAAGCATACCGAATTGAGGAACACACGCTTAATGCGATAACCACACTATTCACCCAACGTTAATTTATGCGACCGCTACATTTTTCTCAAGCTGGAGTTCATTCGAAGTGATTTTAGTTCAACAGAAGAAATTGAAGCGGCCAACTTTCAACCGACAACGAATGCAAGAAGCCTAGTTAAAATCCATGAAGCACATGAGAATGAGAATTGAAATCGGAGGAAACTATATGTAAAAATCTATGAACAATTATTTACTAATGACTGTATTTCTGTATGAATCTGTATCTACAAAACTTAAATATACTTGTCCTTGGACAGCCATTCATTTTTGTATAATATTTTATAATTGTAATAATCTACATTTTATCACTTAAGTGTATAAAATTAGAAACGATCATTTTTGGTGATACAGCTTATAATTTACGTTTATTTAAACTATAACAATCATATATGATGGATAATATTATTGTAATGTGTTTTAACCATTTTTAGTTATGAAAAAATTCACAAAAATTATAGATGCTTCTTTTAAAGTCATGTTATTAGTAAGCTGTTTGCAAAAAAAGAAAGAACGCTAAACTTAAAGAAATAATATATTTACATTTATTTACTTATGCTATTTTTCACCTATATAATTATAGTTTTATTGTATTCATCTAAATTATATAACGCACATATTTAAAATATACTTAACAGAAAACAAAAATATTGATTCTTTACTTAGGCATATCACGCAATTTATGTATGTATATACATATATGTATATATATTATTCAATATTTTATATTCTACAAGGAGAGTCGTATCAAATTAACGTTTCTATCAAGAAAGAGAGAAGAGTAAAAAACCTGCAAAGTACAAACAAAACCTTCCCTATATCGAAACAGTGAATTGTTACTTACATCAATTGATTTCTTAACTTAGTAAACTTAATCAAATTTAACTTATTAAACTTAACATAGGTAGATATGAAATCTTATGTATAAATATAAACATGGGTTTTTCATAGTTGAGAGTAAACATTTAAAAGATGTTCTCTATGTATAAGTATTATACATTATTGTATACTTGTCTTCGCCTATTGTCACAAGACACTTTTATTGACAAATTTAATTAATTAATCAAGTATCTAAAATATACATTATTGGATTAAGTTTGTTTGAATTGAATTGATACTTTCAAATCACTTTATGAATTAATAAATTCTTGGAAATTTTTGGAAATTTATGTAAAAGAAAGGAAAGTTCAAGTTATAAACTTTTCAATACAAAATACCCTTCGTTTATAAATTCAATTAACATGCTTTGTAGTTGTTTTATATAAATACTTAACACTTCAGTATTCTGTTTTCAAATTTCTAAATCTTAGTCTTGACGCCATCCTATAGAATAAGGACACACAATTTTATATATTTATATTTATAAAACTTTTGTCAATACATTAGCTGTTAAATTGTAGTTCTAGAAAAATTATCGTTGAAATAATTGCATTATCAATAAATATCAAATATGCCCATCAATTAATTGAACATCAAATGAAAAATGTTATCAAAATAAAAATTTTGGTTTGTCACAACATTTCAGATCCAATAGTGACGGAGGACATCAGACGGTCCGGTGGACGCAGTCTTCTCTCGGTGACAGCCACAAATATCAAGTATGACATGGACTGCAACGTCATCAATTTGACAGCCACAGCCGGGAACGAGACGAGCAGTTCTGGAAGTCACGATGATGGGCCTGGATGGGAGGGCTGCACATTTGAGAAGAATCTGGGCCTCATTGGGGCCTGGATCTTTCTATATGTGATAATAGCCATAATCAACTTCATAGGTAGTTCTTCAGTTCTTATATAGCGACTGAAAATATTATACAGAACATAATAACCAATAAAGTTACAATTAAATATATACTTATAAATTTGCGTGCATTTACCTTCTGTAATATATTATTAGGAAAAATATTTAAAATAAACCAAAATGCTGCAATAAAATGTATTGTGTCTGAGTTTTTGGAGATCCTCGCTGTAGTCGTATGACTAAAATAATGAGATACAGACAGCGAATAACTTAAAAGTACCTACTAGACGATACAAATATTCCGACAGCAATACTTCTAAAGCTATTAATACAATGAGAAAGGTATGCTTATTGTGGCATATTTTCAACAGGCTTTAATTGAAATGGCAGTTTAATTTTAATTGCAGTCTTGTTGCAAGCATGTCATAAGATTATTTGCATCAATACTTTTAAGTTATTCGCTGTTTTTCTCATTATTTTGGTCCACAGCTCAGGTCCAAATACATTTCATTGCAGCATTTTTTACTTATTTTACATATTATATATATGTACATACTTATACATTTCAAATATCAATCATTTTAGTACCAATTCTATAAAGGGAGACATACTATGTTTCACTCAATAACATTTCTAAGAAGTCAATTAAAATAATGATCCCAGTTCTTTCCTTAAATTTCCCCTTTCTTATAAAACCTATTTCAGATAGCTATGAATTTGTTTACTTTGTGAATAAGTATGCAGGTCGTTAAACTCATTTTCGTATACTTTAATATAAAGAAATAATGGATAGTATGTACCTAATTATAATTGAATTGAAAACGAATTAAGTGAAAAATGTAAAATAAATACATCATTTCTATTAAAGTGTATGTTGATATTTTTTTTAATAGCAGCTATAGTAATATAATAACTACATATAACAGTAATGGTATAGCAACTATCCAGTAATTATAATATAAAATGCAAAAAAACAATATATCTACAATTTATTTAGTTTGTTTGTTTGTTTGTTTGTTTGTTTGTTTGTTTGATGGTAATAATTTTTACAGTTTTTATTTACATTCGGAAAGATAATAAGATTTTTTAATATTTCAATTTTTTCTGCTTTAAAGATAAAGTCAAAGACATTTTTTATTTAACGGGATTTAAAAAAATGTGCGGTTACTTTAAATCGATAGGTATGCTTTCAACTTGCCGGAAACTTGGGAAATGAGATATCCATTAATTAAAATGTCAAAAAAAGAAAAAATGTATCACAGAATTTTCTTTTATGTGTGTATAACTACGTATCAAAAAAATATTGAAATCAGATATGTTTTATATTAAACTATAAAGCTTCTATTTACGTTAATTATTTGTTTTCTCAAATTTTACATTACAAAATAAAAAAGCTTTTGCCTATTCTGTTCTGCAACTTGATTACAAAATATAGAGTTGCAAATATTGTGATTGTCTTAAATAATATTTAACTGTTTTCTTATTTGCATCATATCAACATAATTAGGCATTAACATTTTTTATTACATTCTTTTAAATTTTTGAATATATATATTAAATTTATTAATATTAATATTATTAGTCATTATTTTTTATTTTTTTATGTATTCATATTAAAAGAAAAATAATTATATTTTAATTTATATTTAAATATAAAAATTGGATAACACGAAATATGTTAAATAAATTAGGGTTAAAACATTGAATATTTGTACATTCTTATGAGTTAAATATTATCAACATTTAATTAAAAATTGATACTTTTATTAAAAACAACATTACTCAAAATTTAGTATGTCTACTAAAATGTTTATATGTAAATAATATTAATAAACGTATTGATTTTGCAGTAGAAATGAATTTGCATATTTCTAAATAGAACGATGTTAATTTAAGAAATAAAATATCATTAATCCATTTCTAACTAATTATATCATTTCGTCTATAAAAATTTGCGTAATCTATTAAATAGAAATGCCCTCTTTTTTAGACACAAATAATGCTTCCTCACCAATCAATCCTGATGTCTAAATGATTGTTATACAATGAAATATTTATGGTAATAGGGTTAATCAACTGTAAATTACCTAATATATCCACAGAAAAAACTTAAACTACAGTATCTTCTGTTATTTTGGATAGCTTTTATTGGTATAATCGAGTGAGGTAGACTATTGTGATATTTTATGGCCTCAAGTATCAATCTTTAATGTTTTAATTATATAATAAAAAGTCCAATTTGCATGTGTAAATAAGTTTTTGATGAAAACAAATTTTATTTATTTATTTTTCTAAAATAATAAGAAACTTCAGTTGATATGAAGTAATATAACCTGTACCTACATAATACATATTTAGAATTAAAATTTGAACACATAAAATATTCTCAAGCAAAATTTAATGCTTTATTTTTAAAAAACATTTCAAATATTTAAATGAATATAAAAAAAAGATTTGGAATTCAAATATTTAATTTTATATATCTAATATTTATATAAATAAATGATCTTTAAATTTTTATTATTTATAAAATTAAGATACAGATGTATCCATACATATAAAATTCAATTATTAATACACTTATTTTTAACATATTTAACATATCGTTTAATTATATATTTTTAATGTTTATAATTTGTGGATAAAAATATTTATAATAAAAAATAGTATTAATTAATTAATTTTTGTAATAATTAAAAGGACATTATTTTAATGAGGTCAACCTCTCTATCCATGTAGCCATTGCGATCATCTGCGACGACTTTTTTGTGCCTTCTCTGGAAGTGATATCAGAGAGACTGAAGCTGTCAGAAGACGTTGCCGGGGCAACGTTTATGGCCGCCGGGTCTTCGGCTCCAGAGCTCTTCTCCTCTATCGCTGGCATTGCCTTCGAATCCGATGTAGGTGTTGGAACTATCACTGGGTAAGTGCATTTAATGGTACCATAATGATAGCATGTATGTCATATAATAGTATATATTGAGATACATATAATATCATAATGGTAGATTAATTAATGGTAATATTACACATGTGTACCAACATATTTGGTAGCCTATAATTATATACATACTATGCATTTTGGGTATTCGTCAGCTAAAACAACTTGTACATTTTCGATAATCCTGAAAATAATAATTTCTTTTTGCAAACAACGTTATGCACAAAATAAACTTAAGCATCTTAAATCGAATTTATCGGCCTCACCGAAATCACCAACCAAGAAAGTATGCCACATAGAATGACCAAACAGAAGAAAAATAAACAAGACCTCCTACACGAACTCCTTCCTCAACTTCGCAAAAACGATCAACCAACGCGACAATCGGTTTCAAGAGTACCTTTCTGCAGAACTACCAGATTAGAAAATAATATTGTTCGTTTCTTTTAATCGACTCACTTTCTCTAACCCTTTTAGTATTTTCTTATACTCTGTTAGTGTCTCTCGCTTTTACCTGTATTATTATAATGTCCTGCACCTGTGTTAATTGTCAACATATGTTTGTGATAATTATAAAAGATTTTATTTTTATTTTTATCATTTAAAAAGATATATTCTAGCAAAAGTAGTTTTGAATTACAATAATCAACAACTGTTCTGCAGTATATGTAATTTAAACAAGATTATTTTTTTATTTACATCCGCTATGCATCTGGATTACAGAAACAAGAATAATATTAGCCTTCTTGATACCAGATTTTGCTACTGATTGGAAGGCTTGTATTTAAAATTACTATCGTATATAATTACAAGATTATAATTACTAATATAATGAAATAGTTTCAACTTCTGAATGTTTAATATTTAATTTTGCAAATTAAAAATAAATTATATAATAAGCCATTTATCAATGGCAAAATGACAGAGTAATTATAAATATTTGCTCATGTTTTATCAAATATTGTTTGAATTTTTGTTTTCCCCCATTTACTTTTCAACATAAAGACAAAACACATTTATTAGTAACATCCTTTATACGGTAGATTAAAGAAAAAACTAAATTATAAAGATATGTGCAGTTTCACTTGCGTCCTATCTATTTATCTTTTCAAGTATAAGATATGATCCATGATATCCATATCGGACATATCCCAGGAGGTTTACAAGGACTGCATATAATTTTTAAACGTCATAATAGAGTAAAATTTTAGAATTTCGCATGTAGCTAAACAAAAATGTTTTGTATCATATTTCATTGAAGAAATGGTCATAAATACTTTTTTTATAAAAATAATAAAAATAAAAAGTTTTAATTTTTCTTTTTTCTTTTCTGTGTGAAAACTTATTTTTATTGAAGTTTGTGAATTATTTCAGGAAATTAATCAGTACCTCAATTGGAATTTCGTCGATTTTGAGAGCGATATGCAATTTTAAAATAAAAAGTATGCGTTGCTCATTTTTTACGAAGAGTGTATTTTTAGAATGTTGTCACGGGACGACCCGCTTGGGTGTAAAATAATGAATATAGCGCTAAAATTTGTAAGACTTTATTTGTGAAAAGTCACAAAACTTACATTGTTCCATTTGTTTTTTAAAAATCATAGCAAAAATGTGGAAGTGATATGCGGGTTAATGTAAAATGTCTCTGAATGTCGACCGTACATGTATATCTACATATATAATAAATAAAAATAATATCTACTTGTTTTCATTGCCATAATACATGTTTTCAGTTGATTAATTTGCAGCTTTATAAATCATTTCTATTTGATTCAGAATTTCAAGAGGTACCTAGAAAGATTTTGCATATATAGCAGTTGTAATCCTTTCATAAATTTTTTCTCACAATAAAGAAATATGTTCTGTAAGTAAAACATTATCTGTTTATCTTTTCCGTCTTATTGAAGAGAAATATGTGATTCAATTTTTATTTGCTGTCCATTATTTTATTTGTTGGTATAGTTATTGCCATTTTGTCTGTGTAACATACTCTAAGGTAAGTGTTTCTAATTAGAGCGTGGAGAACGATATTGAAATAACTAAAACAAAAAAGCAATATCGTAATATACAATTTAGATAATTTTAATAGTCAATATTAAATTAAATATGAAGTTCATTCATTTTGAGTAAAACAGACTTTCATATTTCAAATAACATCATATTCTTCCAGTTGTCTGATGTTAAAAATATACCTACATATATTAATTATCATATAAGTTATCTAAAATTGATAAAACAGTCCATCTACACTACATATATAAATGCGATTATTCTATTTATTATCACCATCACTTAATATATTATGTATATAGTATATAGAACGCATATTTATATGTATATTACAGATAAAAACAAACAAAATAAAAACATTTTAAATACAAAAGAGTTTAAAGGATATTTGATAAAAAAATAACGTTTACAGAAATAGTGATCATTAACATATTTTGTAAATTTACAAAAATAGAACGAAATAGAAATTATCTTGATTTTCTAATATATTTATATCAGTTATACATCTAAAAATATCAAGAGTACAAATTAAAAAAACGTTGAAACAATAATTATTTTTCAATTCTTTTGAGAAATAGAAATTGATTTTTTCTTCTATTTTTTACTTTTAAAGAGCAAGAACCTAATTATAAACATCCTTGAAATAACGTAAAATATACTTCTAACTACGAATAACACGAAGAAAGTTTTTAAGCAAATGATACTTTCACAATATTTTTGTGTTAATGTATTGCTATAGTGGCTTGTATTTACGCACTGGTTTTCTTGAAACAAATAATATATCATATTGTTAACAAAACTAGCTTTGTGTATATAACTGTTTTTTTAACATAAACGGTTTTTTTAATATTTATATAAAATCACCAATTATTTCCTCCAGAGAATTTACAATTCGTTGAGCTGTGAAAAACGTAAACGTTTTGTTCTGATATTTATATAAGATCCCCAATCATTTCCATCAGAGAATTTCTAAATTTTTTTGTATTAATTCAGGAAACTCGTAATCCATGAAGAAATGAATATCGTCTCTGATTAAATAATATTGGTAGTTCGAAGCACCTCTACTTTGGAATTGTTTCAGTTTTGTTCCTCTTATGCTTGCGGCAAAATTACTATAAATATACTTCACTTGCATTCTATTAATGAACGACGAATTGATTGTGCAATACACTTCTTCCACATTCTATTTAAAAGTCATATTGTATTAGAAGGCTTCAAATTTGAGATATGGTAAATTCCACGTGAAACAGGACATTGGGGCGAAATAATTAATGTCAGTTTTAACC
>JAYRBW010090260.1:0-21507 GCA_036023295.1 Invenusta paracnida
AACAAGCGGCATTCTATTTTTAGATTTTATCTGTTCCGTCAACTGGATTTCCCTGAGTGTGTATGAAATTAGGATGAATCATCATAAGCATGTCATCTCTATACTCTCTTATCTCTATGAGTAAATGATGTGCTGTATTCAAAGAATACTGAATATAGTAAATATATAATAAACATGGTTAAATTTTGAATGTTTTTTGTACAATAAAATATAATGTTATACAGGTGCCAGGCTTTTAAGTAACACATCCATATATTTATCAAATGATTTTTTAATATCAAAGTTTTCTATGTCTCTGTAGCTATTCCAAGCTCTTCTAAGATGGTTTGAATAGCACATTAAACACATTGTGAATCTTTACATTTTATTATCTGTTGAATTTTATATTTATTAATTTTAAACATGTTAAACAATTTTGGATATATAGAGAGATAGATGTAATTGTACCTATATTATCTGTATTATTCCATTTTTGAATATCTACAGGGCTATAAACTTTTAACAAAGGAAACTCTTGGTTTGTTTGACATTTTGGTAACTCCTTGTCATGAAGTAACTATTTTGGGAAATTATAAATGTATACTCCAAAATGCTGACTATTTCCAAGCAATATTTGATATACATAATGGACTGGGAGGACACCAAGGCTATCATACAACATATGATAAGGTAAAAAGATTATAATAAGGTATTTCATTCAATTTATAAAACTATTAATTTATACAAAAATCAGACTTTTGTCTATTGGATATTTTTAAATCTCAAACTTTTTGCTTATTCATTAATAATATACCTATATATATACATCATGTATATAAGGTGAACTATAAGGTGACAATATTGACAAAACAAAAATATATTTGATGAATTAGCAATATTTAACAACAAAATGGTGGCAATCTAAAATAAAGTTTTAATATATATATATATGTATATCTTTATTTATAAATACATTATTTGTATATTTAAAAGTTCAGGGCATCAAGTAGTGAATGATGACAGCTGATGGAACATCATGAAATTATAAGAGTACAATTCTCTCTGCATCTTTTCATATTCATTGCATTATATACACAGGTTTATTTTTGGTTCATTTTTGCAGCTTTCTCAAATATATGGCAATACAAATCGAAAGGCAGTACAGAGTTTTGTCAAGCTGTGTCCAATTTGCAGTTGCAAGAAAGTACAAAGAAATAAGGCTGAACTGAAACCTATAATTGTCAGTCAGTTTATGGAAAGAGGCCAAGTAAACTGTTTGATCTTTCATTAACTTATCATTTTTATATATACTTTTTATTTATACATTCTACCTACTTTCTACTACTTATACTTGTATCAATGAAAATTGATATAAGTTTTAAATATTTCAAACAAATAAAAGTAACAGTACTTTATATGGGTTATTTACAGGTGAGCTATTTATAGGATATTAGTTAATATTTTATTTTATCACTTTGATCAAAATATAGTATATGTTCAAATAAGGAACACTAGCATTTCAGGAGTATATTAAAACTGATTTAAATTGAATAATGTAATAGTTTGGTTAATTTCTATTAGTTTTTTTATTAATCAGAAATAATCTATATTTCTGATTATTATTATATATAGAGAGAAAAACAAAATGATATAATATAAAAAATACAACTTTAAAGTTTAAATTACATTCTTTGTTTTCATATAAGTTGTTCTTGGATGTACCATAGAAAATTTGTAAATACTTGTAAAATTATACCTAATAGTCATTACACCAATCAAATTAAAGATCCATACAACATATATATATATAATAATAATTATTAAATATAATAAAAATAAGTTAACATAATTTAAATGTATTCATTCTATTCTCTAAAACTTCATCATAATTTAAAATAAAAATTATTGACACAGGTCTACCTGACACTACCTTTGTACCTTGGTGTTATTTTAAAAAGCTTAAATGGGCACATGTTAATATCTATATTAAATAAAATAAAAATTGTTTCTTTTAAATATGTATTATTTAATTAGATACATACATTTGTATTTCAAATTTTAAAAAGTACATACCTTACTATTTAAAATGTTAACAATTTCTTTGTTTAGATTCAACAAATTTACATTCCAGATTGATTTGGTAGATATGTCAAGGGACCCGGATGGAGAATTTTGTTGGATTGCACATTATATGGATGGGTTTTCCAAATATCATGTGATATGGGCTCTTCAACGGAAATCAGCACAGCAAGTTGCAGATGGTCTTGTGAGATACTGCTTCTCAATGTTTGGTTTACCACGCATTCTACAGACTGATTGTGGAAAAGAATTTGTTAACTTGGTAATTATTGTTATACTAATTTGATATTATTATTATTAACAATTATGTCTCTAAACTGAGTATTTTTTACATCTTAAACAATATGTCTACAAAAATATATGTTACCAATTTAATTTTAAAGAAATTGAATAAGAATCAAAATTACTAAACTAAATAACAATTTGTAAGTAGCATTATAGCATATATGTGTTATTGTTTTTATTTATAATAAACAAAAATATGGAATTTGTATTACTAAAGTGACAAAAGTTTTATTAAAAGTAAAAAAAACTAGCGCTCCTGCATAAACGTTCACTAACTGTTAGTTAGTTGGGTATTACTTTAGTGAGATAATTGTTAGTTGCATTTCTAATACTACACTTGCTCTATAATACAGATTGTCCAAGATGTTGTGAAACAGTGGCCAGGTGAAGCAGTTATGATAACGGGTCGGCCACGTCATCCTCAGACTCAAGGATTGGTTGAGAAGGGCAACGACACTATGAAGAAGATGCTGGCTGCAATGCGAGCCGAAGACCCCACTGCTCAGTGGACAAAATTATTGCCCATAATACAGTGTAGGTTAATCTTCCTAACAGCTAATTTTTAAGAGTATTTTTTAAATGTCCCATACAACAGATTTAATGGAATCTGTTGTATATGAAATTTAAAAAATATTTTTAAATTCAACAAATATAAATATATTACAAATAAAAATTATTATCTATGGTATATATTGATTTTTTCATGCACAATTAAAAATGTGTGATACTATGCATGTAATTAATTGATTAAAACATGTATAAATTAAATCTCATCCGATTTTTTTAATAGAAACATACTTTATTTTTTCACATATTTTGGCTATTAGTATACTTTATTTTCAAAATTAGCTTAAATATTTTTTAATGAGATATTTATATCATTTTTCTTTAATTACTACTTTATTGTGTATAGAATGATTTTTTATTTATAGATAGATATATGTATATTATTTCAGCTTATGATTTTTTGTTAGTTTGTCCATTTATCTATGGAATGGCCCAAATATTAAAAACTATATTTCAGTCAATCTCAACACAACAGTTCAACGAGCCATCAAGGTGACACCCTTTGAGGTCGTATATGGCCAAAAAGTGAATTCCTTCCAAGCTAATCCAGAGACACTTCCTCTTTATGAAGAATCAACAGGTAGGAATCAAAATATAGGCAATAATGAAATGATATACAAGCTAGCTTGAAATTACGACCTAGGTATATATATATATAGATGTCACAAGAATGTTTATTTTAACTATATCTTAACTTCTAAACTATCAAACGGGTTTACTTTGAATTTGATATAAACGTTGTCCTATACAAATCAACTGATGAAAATTTTTCGATTTTAACCTTTAAACAACTATTTTATATTTTTAGAACAAGAGTTCAAAACCGTAGAAAGATAGTAGTATAGAAATTCAATGTTATAGTCGTTGTTCAATTATTAATTGATCTGAATTACGGTAGAAATCATAGACATCGGGGAGAAATGCATTGTTATATTTATTTTGTAATCATTTCAGACGCTCGCCATTTTTAGACAGTTTATTATTTAATGCAAGTCTTTCACAAAAAGTTTAATTATTAAATTGCTGTCTAAAATTGCCTTAGCTTAATCCACAAAAGACATGAAATATAAATTAATATATAAAAACGAGGTAATGTGCAAATCAACTGTTTCAACATTTTTGTTAACATATTTTACAACTTTTTCTATTAATAACTTTATATGATCTTATTTTAATAATTATAATATAAACTTGTGTGTGCATTTAGGTTCTCGTTCTCGCTCACCAACTCCACCTCCACGCTCGCAAACTCCACCTCCACGCTCGTCAACTCCACCTCCACGCTCGCAAACTCCACCTCCACGCTCGTCAACTCCACCTCCACGCTCGCAAACTCCACCTTCACGCTCGTCAACTCCACCTCCACGCTCGCAAACTCCACCTCCACGCTCGCAAACTTCACCTCCACGCTCGCAAACTGCACCTCCACAAAACACTCGTAAACGTTTCAACACAGACTCTACGCCTCCAACTCCAAAACGAGCCAAACATGATGTCAGTCATTCACCCGATCTTATTTTACCATCGCCTCCAAATCATCCCATCCCAAAACCCATGCACATGCAGTACACACATTATAATACATTCAACTATGTGTATCGTCTGTATCCGAGTACAATCGTGCCAGCAATACCCTTCCTGACCCTTCCATCTCCTCCAATTTCTCCAATATCCCAACATACAGCCATCAGAGGCAAAGCGAAAATGAATTTCTTGACCAGTGCAGACAAAATGCGAACGGCTTACATGAAAACCAACGGGGCCAAATGTGAAGCATTTGGCATTGGTGACTCCGTTACTATTAGAGTTTCCAATTTAGATAGGCCAAATGGTTCACTGTCAAGAATTCCAGCAGTTGTTGTTTCCATAATCGGAAAAAATTATAAATTATATCGCCTCCGAACACAACATGGGGTATTGGAGCGCTTGCTGGACGGTGGGGAATTAGAGAAGTCGCCGGCAAGTGGCATCGAAGTACTCGGCTGGGAGGGAGTCGACAGAATAACTCTCAGGGAGGCCCACAGGCGGGCATACCCGTTAAGTAAGCTATCATCGAAGTGCCAGTGCTTGGGAGAGTGTTCGGATAATAAGTGTCCGTGCCGAAAACAAGGGTTACAATGTATGACTCGATGTCATCGTGGCCATCACACTAAGTGCAAGAATGGCACGACAGAAAGGTAATTAATAATTTATTTATGAATTATATTAAGTAAATCATTACATTATAATATACATGATGCTACAGACCCTCGACCCCTTCCATGTCTTTCTTATTACGAAATGTAAAAAATATTTAAATGCATAAGTTTATAAAGTTTCAATTTTTTCGGCGCTAGACGAAATTAAGTGTTGTTTGAAAACTTATAATTTAGTAGACCAATTAATGATTAGATAGTGATTTTGATGCATTTTTTGTTTATAAAGCTTCAACTTTTATTGGCGCTACGGCCAATTTATAGGCTTGGCATCCGCCTCACCATACAATAACGAAAGATGGAAGCTTCACATTTTTCTGCATTTTTTGATTTTTTTCCAATCTCATGCCTGATGTCTATTTAGTGTCAATTTTCAAATATATTATATATTTTTTCATCGTACACAATAAAAATATCTAAAAATGTATGGAAAAAACCCTGGAGAAAAAGTCTCAGAAATATCCTCGGGAATCCGATAATTTGATTTGGCTTGGCCTGTACGCACCCTGATTATATGATTTTCTTTTTCCATAGGAAAAGCAACGAAGACTCCCGGTTTCACATAAAGTATGTGGTCAATGGCAATAAGGTCACTTTTGCGAATTTTGAATCTCTTGACGGAGATAATTGGTTGGATGTTGGCGTAAGAATAAATGTTTGCTTGTATATGTAACTCTTATACTATGAAAATAGTATTGTCTGCCTTCCTTGTCTATTGAATATAATATTACCACATATTCATGTAATTCTATGCAAGATTTGAAATGTTTACATACTTTAAGTACCATACTCTTTCATGATATACGAACAATTTTAAAACAATAATCATTAACCAGTTAATTAATCTTTTATCTGTACAATTATTATACAAACATTAAAGAACAGGCAGACCTCTGAAACTTGTTAATCGCCTGTTATTTTAAAAGATTCTTAATTTTTATGCATTATTTGTAGATCGTTGAAGTGTTCTTCAAGATGTTCATAAATGAAAAAGATGTCTTCCTCGGTACTCCGTTGGCCACAAGCATCTTGCGCAGTGGCCATATCCCAGCGGGTTACGATAAAGAGGTATGAGTGTTTTCGATGAATAAGAGCCGTATAGGAAATAGGTTTTCTTAAACTCAATTATCATAAGAAATTTCCGTTCATGAGTATTTATGCCGTTGCGACTGTGCGCACACGAAGCTCGCTTCGTGTACGTACGTGTAGTGGGTTCAAGTGGTTGTTTTCGGATCTATGCTATCTATTCGTCCTTTCCTATTTCTTCTTCCATGCTACCTTAATATTGATGTTTTTGTCGAAATATTGATTTTTCATCTCTTAATTTGCGAAATTATTTGTTAGATTCGATCAATATTAATTATAGCCCCATAAAAGGGTTTTTTCGCCTATGTAATCGCTACTACTTGCAAAAAATGATGTTTTTATTTCTTCAATGGCTTCCTCTTGGCCTACTGATTCAGAATATATATGGTCTTTGGGGTCTATCTCTTGCGGTTATCGAGCCTTAGGCGAACAGACAGAAGGCCAGAAAGCTCCCTTTATATAACTTAGATACAAACCGTTATAACATAAACTGTTTATATATATATAGCTTGATAAATTAAATTACCAACTATTTTAAAGAAAGTAAATTATTCTAAATATATATAAATTCCTTATGCTTGCCTTTGCATAAATTATATAAACAAAATTAAGATATTTATCGTTATTAAATTACAAATATATTGGTATCCATTGCAAATAACAAAACTTTCAAAATTACCACAATTAAGTATTTAATATTAAATTAAGTGTGACCCCTATAATATATGAGGAGAATCTTACTTTTGAAATAGTGCCGACATTATAGGTGTGCCCCACACAGTGTCAATCGGTAAAAGTGCAGTTTAACCCCACTAGCTATTGTGTGACCCCTATAATATATGAGGAGAATCTCACTTTTTTAAATATTGCAGACATATTGGCGACCTCGGCTAAATTTGAAAATACAAGGTGCCGACATAGCTAACTCCCACACATATGTCAATCGGCAGACTAAAGTATATAATTGTTAATAATCACTAGTCTATCTCTCCCTTATTTTATAGACCTACCTACAAGAGTGCGTGAACAATACGTTCAGTAAATTTTGTATTAAAACAGTAAAGTATCTACCAACATTTTCATCTTCTATAATAATTTCTTTCGCTAAGTGTGTAGTATATAGTCGCACTATATTTGACTTCTTTACTAGGGAAAATCCCTGTTTAGCGATTGTCCAGTCATAGTGGCGACCCTTGTCGAGCAAAGTTAAGATGGTATCATATTATGCAGTTTTCAATGTCCTCCCACACATTTGTCAGCCGACGCAGTAAGGTATATATTATGATTGCAAATAATTAGAAGTAAATAGTACAACCAAAGACATTAGAGAGAGAGAGTTTTATATTAATGTCTTTGAGTAAATCAGAGACGCAGAGGTAAACTAGCTAACCAAATTCACAAGGCGATATATCTGTACGTACATCTGTATGAAAGCTGTATGTCTGGACCTTTGACTTATAACTATATTTAAGATAGTTACGCCGGTTTTAAATAATATGTCGATGAATGAAAAAAAATCACATGTTAATTTGAAAAAGGCGATCTTCCCGCAACTAAAAGAGGGCAATAGTTATGACAGTGAACAATTAATTAAATTATATATTATGTATAATCTATATTTGTCCAAGTGTTTTGAATATCTCTGTATATTTTACAAAGTTTTTACAGAATCTAAAGACGTGTGAGAGAGTGGTGTCGCCGGTCAACGAGGGGGATCATTGGACAATGTTTATAGCATACCCCAAAACGTCACAACTGGTTTTTTTAGATCCCCTGGGCGAGAAAGATTCCCGCACGAGAATGTATCAGCGTAACTGGGAGTAAGTTATTATGTTGTCAACCCTATTTAGTTCACCTTAGACGGAGCGATCCTATAAACTTTCGAATCCTAGATAGTTAACTTATTTTGAAATATTAATCATTGAAATTGCATGACAATTACTAAAATTACATCTAGTAAACATTAATTACAGTTTTTAAATATCAAATCGTATTTTTTTAAATTATATTATTTAAACTATCAAAACCAAGATGGGGAGTTTCCCATCGGTCTATAAAAAGAAAGGAACACGGATCAAGGATCTACATTTAATTCAATTATAATTTTTGATGTATTTTGTTAATTTTAACACAGTTATTATAGCTTTTTAATAATTAGAAATAATTATCGCCCGTTACGGCCAAGGCTGTCGTTAATGTTACAAATGAAGGTCAACTAAATAGACTTAAAATGATATAAGTAATATAATATGCATAATTTTAACTGTAGGTAGAAATATCCCCGCACTTGATTACTATATTCGAAGAGCCTCAATTATTAAAAAATATTAAATGTTGTTGGTAAACAAATGAAAGATATATAGATAATATATTATATGAAAGTATATAACTAAGCATATATATATATATATATTTAATGGATTTCTTACAATTTTTTTGGATTTTTCTTTTCAAGTTTCCATTAACCTAATTCATTCATAAGATTTTATTTTGAAATGATTACATATATTTGGTACCTACCCATCTATTACTTTTTTATTATAGACTGGTAACTGGGAAAAAATGGCAAATCATTGCGATTCAACATGGTCGTCAGTTAGACAGCAATAACTGCGGAGTGTACATTTGCCAAGTAAGTTGTTATAATAATATAATCATATAAGTACATTAAGTTAATATTATTTCGATTAAAAATACATATATACATATATATATTACTTAATTTGTTCATTTTATAGAATGCTGTAAATAATATATCTCTTATAGTAGCTTACTATTGTTTTCCTTTTCATTTATTTAACAATAATGATATAAAAATGTGTACACTTTGTTTGCTATTAGTTACATGTATGTATGTATGTATATATATAGTATATATTTATAGTATACATAGTATATGTATAGATATATATATAGTTATATATGTATATAATAGCATCTTCTTTAATAAGATCCCAGAAGTAAGACAGTCTAAATATATTTCAATTTCCCGACGTGAAATATTTATTGACCAATTTTGATGAGCTAATATTTTGGAAGTGTAATATTCATTTACAATTAATTTCATTTTCATTCACTCTTATTCCCTTGTTCAGTTATTCAAATAGATGATATATTTTAATGTAGGATGCCTATTTTTATTTGTCCGTTTGTGACTGGTTAAAGCGTATATTATAATACATTGTTGTACTGAAAATAAATATTCATAATTGAATTAAATATTCTTTCAATCAGAACTTTTAGGAATTTACCTCAAACTGCTTTATGATCTCTAGAGATACAAATTTTGAATAGCAATTTTAAATAATTAAATTCTTTAAATCACATTTTATCAAAATACAAATTTCTTAAGACATTTATAATGAAAAGAGTGTATTATTTTCTTTAAACTTTCTAAAGAAAATAAATGTTTTGATTTTTTAAGGATTTCTTAAGAAATTATTACATTTCTTATTCCAATTTTTTAACTAAATATATCACAAATATTATCTGATAAACCTATCGATAACTTATGTTTTACAAAACGACCTCACATTACCTCACATTACGACCTCACATTATTACTGGTGCGACGACCCGTTTATAGGGGACTGGTGCGACGACCCGTGCATAGGGGACTGGTGCAACGACCCGTTTATAGGGAACTGGTGCGACGACCCGTTTATAGGGGACTGGTGCGACGACCCGTGCATAGGGGACTGGTGAGACGACGAACCTGAATCAGAACCTAAGAAACAGATTTTCAATAATAAATATACTTATACATGTAGATATATTATAGACATATTATCACTTATTCCCCTTATTATATTACTCTCATGTTTATTACTATGTTATATTACATACCATTCTTCTATGTACTCTATTATCTTTTATATTCATCTCTTGCAGATTATAACAATTTCATTTTTAGTCTTAATAAATACTATTACTAAAAACGAGTCATTCTTCACAAATTAAATCAATATGCTTGTAAATTCAGTCAATGAAAGGTTAATGTAGGTTGAATTCATATTCTAGAGTACTTGCCGTCAGAATCCTCATAGATAGGTAATGCATTCTGATCCCCATGTGTGGCATTAACTGGTTGACCAAACACAACTTCGTATGGAGTTGTTTTAATGGATCTTTGTTTGGTTGTGTTGAGGTTGACTATGAAATTAATATGGATACAACATATTAGTTTTGGATAAAATTATAAAAATATAATAAATTAATTAGACTATCTTATTTGCTCTTGAAAAATTTTATATTGAAAACAAATAGTTTCAAAAACACATATACACAGTATAAGCACATATTTATATTTTTATCTGAAAGTAAACTTTAATTATTTTGAATGGAAAAAAATGGTATTGCAACAAAAGATGTAGTTAAGTCAGTTAAGTTTGTTACATTGAATGATAGGGAGCAACTCGGACCATGAAGATTTTGGGTTATCCGCCCGTATTGCTGCCAGCATCCGTTTTAGGGTGTCGTTTCCTTTCTCCACTAGGCCTTGGGACTGAGGATGTCGGGGTCTGCCAGTAATTATAACTGTTTCCCCTGGCCACTGGTCAACAACTGTGTGAATAATCTGTATTTAAAAACATAGAATTACACAAAATGCATACATAATTATTAGCTTTGCTTACTGTTAAATAGTAAATTACCAATTTTTATTTAAATGGAATAGAAGGTATAAAAAGTAGAAGAATGTATGTTACATAACAAATATCACACAAATACATAAATATATTTGTGACCCCTATGTGACATCAGTTTTTGACATTCTGTACATTGTACATAGTCCTCTACTAGATGTTCAACATAAGGTGAACATAAGGCGAACCCTAAGGTAAACCTACTTACAATACATTGTGCTGGTATTACCCAACACTCACCTATCAAAAATAGATTATCATAGAAAATGAGTGACACTTTGTTCAAAAAATGAACTTCATAACTTTTCAGTATTATCCATTGCTGCTAAATGTACAACAATGTATAATATCATTCAAAAAGTTCTACTTATAACTTATCTTCAATAACTAGATAATAATATATTATTCTAATTGCAATAAATTTTACTATGACACTATATCCAAATTTCCTTACCGCATTCACAAATTCTCTACCACAGTCAGTTTGTAAAATTCGTGGGAGGCCAAATAGAGAAAAACAGTGTCTTATTAAGCCTTCCGCAACTTCCACGGCAGATTTATTTCTCATTCCCCATATTACGTGAAATTTTGAAAAGGCATCCATATAATGGGCTATCCAATTATATTTTTGGCTGGGATCTCTTGACATGTCAATCAAGTCAATCTAAAAAGCATTTGAATGGGGAAAATAGATATGACACCCTTAAATACATAATAATAATGTTAATATATTAAAAATTATTGAGGGACTGTACAATAAAAATCGGTACAGAATTATACATAAATAAATAAAAGAAAAGTCATAGAAAGAAAAATGTAACTGAAATCCTATAGGAATCTGTAAAATGAATATTATATTCTTGAATTTTACAATTCCAAATGAAATATTTATTTTGTAGGAATTGAATAAATAATTATAAAACAAAACTTGTATGTACATTATTGGATGCTAATATGTCATTATTTTATCTGACAAATTATCCCATTTTCAAGTTATTGAGATTTATAGGTTTTACAAGTAAGTAAAAATTGTTTACCTAATAAAAATGAATTTGAATAACACTGTAACTGGTGTAAACTCATGTAAATGAATGATTAGTATTCAAGACAACACTCAAAGTAAGTTTGTATATTATCATCTGTATCAAATAATTTGTTATAACTGGAATAAATGTCTTGAATTACTTACTAAAAATTAAAATATTTTTTATCTAATAAACATTTTGTTATTGTAAACTAATTATATTTATCTATTTTTTTATTTTGTACTTCAAGTGTAAAAATAGAACAATAATAAAATGTTGACATACTTGACCTCTGGCCATGAATTCAGTTGTAATTATTGGCTTCAGTGGAGCTTTGTTTATCTGCGTTTTTTTCTTATTACACACTGAACACAATTGCAAAAAGATTTGGACCGCTTTTCGGTTGACGTTGGCATATATTCTTTTCATCTAAAATAGTACATTTAATTTGAATGAACTAGTAAAAAATAAATGTCATAATTGTTTTCAAAATCTTTAATCACATAATTTTTAAACTATGAATTCTAAACAGTATAAAGCTTTAAATAATTTACTTTGTCATAGGTTACATGGTATCCCTGGTGTCCGGCGGTACTACAATGGATACCATGAATAACTTCATAGTAGTCGTCTGTTTTGAGAATTCTTTTATAATTACCAAGTATTGTAGGTGTTTCACTTGGTAATACAAGCATGTTTTTTACATTCAACGACTCTTTGGTAATAACTGCATACCCCTGGAATGATACAACATATAGATCATTTGATATGCACTAAGTAGTCAGTGGTTCAAGAATTATATTTTGCAGAAAATGATACTATAATAATGATTCTGTGAATTTTCAATGACAAATGCATCTTTTAATAACAATAATTTACTTTTATAATATTGGAAAATTCTATACATATAATATACATATTATATCAGTAAAAGACATTTAAATATGAATTGCAATAAAATGGTATAGTACTATGAAAAGGGACCCATATAAGTATGTAGTATATATATATATATATATTTATATAACATAAGTCAAAAGAATTATTGTACATATTTTTAACATGGCACTGATGCATTGATTTATTACAGCATCCATCTCCAGTCTCCATTGTTCATCTCACAGAGATTTAATCTACATAGTTAAAGCTGGCTATCTAACTAAAATAAAGGAGTGGGAATAAAATCCTATTTCTATGGAAATATATTTATGAAGCACAGATATATTAAAATTAAATATTTGAAAATACTGCATTTCTTAGCATAGACAACATAATTATAACATTTTTAAAAATGTTTTATAATTCTAAAATGACTACTTGGTAATTGTTGTGTTAATGAAAAGTTACCCTTTGTCATGGATAAAAAATCATACCTTTGACTTGATATAATGCCTGAATTGTCTGTTGTGTGACTGTCCTTCTGTGCCTTGCAATGTGGCAACAATAGTTTCAAATTTTTCCCTTGTAATGTATGACTTTTTCTTAAATTCTTCATTTGTAGCATTTTGAAAACTTTCTTGAGAAACTGAATTTATAAAGAATATAATTATTATAATTATGAATAATAATAAATAAAGTTGATGAAGTAAAACTATTCATCCTAGTTTTGTATATCTGACGTAATTTAAAAGGAATAGTTTTTTTCTCATTTACCCATATATTGATATATGAAACTTGAATATATGTGGTTTATTTATAATTATAATTTCTGAGACATGAACATATTTTAGCACATTTTTATATGTTAACTTTTGAAATATCATTTTTTTAGAAAGTTTAGCGTCGGAAATTTTTTTTCAGAGTGTCAAAACCGATTTTTGCCGTCTTTGGAAATAGAAACTAAATTTGTAAACAAAGTATTTAAAGATTTATATTGGATTTTTTCGTGTTGAAGTGAATAATTATTGTATAAACTGTATTCTCCAGCTCAATCTAACCATAGTTAAATCGAAATAATAAAAATCGACGAAAATAACCAATCAACGTACTGTTAATAGTTGCCCCATAAAAATCGTCAGCGTGGATTACCGACAGAGCCATTGACATTTTTAAATGTATTCAAAATTAAAACCGATTTCTCCTGTCTTTTAATACAGACGGCAAATTGATCAATTTCCCAATTAGTTAAATTAAATACTCTATAGGTTTTTAAGAGTTAAATTTGAAAATAGACTGCCTCCACAGAATCTAAAAAATTAGATTAGATTGATCTATTTTATTTGTCTATTTATCTGGAGCATATGGATTAGAATGAGCGAATCTAAGAACAGAGATTTTTAGATTAGATTGATCTAAATCTAATCTGGAGAATACGGGTACAGGTATGACAGAAACGGATACTAATGTTTTATAATGTATTATAATATATATCTATTCAATTTATTACCGAAAATTCTAATATACATCTTTAAATACTTTGTTTACAAATTTAGTTTCGATTTCCAAAGATGGCGAAAATCGGTTTTGACACTCTGAAATTTTTTTCCTACGCTAAACTAGGACATTATCGAAAGTTGCACTAAAGCTATTGATTTACCACAATTTATACGTTTTAATTTAGAAATAATCTACTTGTCTAAAAAGCTTAGGTTAGGGCAGGCCACATTTATTTTTCATGGCATTTTCACTCACAAGATCATTCTAAATATACTATGTCTGCCTATATAAACTTGACTTGTCACACACAAGATCTTGTTCAAAAGTGCCACTAAAAATAAACCTGAGGCAGGCTTTTCTCTTACTTACTGTCAAGCACAGACTTCTATTATAACTAGATGGAGCACTGATGTGTCAACACTATAGTGAAAATAGGTAGTTATCTGTAATCGGAAAGAATAACGAATTTACGGCTGACAGCCAATCAGAAGCTCTGTTTTGGTTTGATGATTGGCAATTATATTACTTAAAGCAGAACAAGACACAGACAAACTATAGTTAAAACTATAGGTAAAAACTTTAAAATCGTGCTTATCGAAAACCTTCTTTATAATTTAAGCTATATTCCTATAAATTACATATTATGTAGCTGAGATTCTGACGCACATTTCTATCTTTTTAAATTTCATATCAGTACTTTATATCATTCTCATTTTACAGTTTGAAAATGGAGCTTTTATATGTGTTTACTATGCAAACGAGGATTATTTTGCAATTTCACAAAACAGAAACCAATTCGAACACCCCAAACTGAAATTACGTGTTTATAAACTAGGTATAAATAGAAGTTTGTGCTCTTAAATCAGACTGTTCAATAATATAGCCAAATTCTACTGTCTAACTAAATATAAAAATTGAGATCCTTTCAAAATTAGTGCCAAAAGGATATCAGTATATTTATTTCCTAGTACCCTGTATCAACCTGACAATTATTAACTATGTGTATGTGCCGATGATACCGGCAAATAATCTTCATCGTAAATTTTGTATTATCATTCAATCGCGAATTGTTACATTGTTTGAAGTGTCTTCAGATGTACACTTCTTGTAAAATGACCATGTTACATGATATTTAGAAAACAAATAATGAAGAAATGCAAACAGTTATAAATATATTAAAAAATAAACTTACCTTGCAGATTTAGAGGTTTCATTTTGAGGAAATTTGAAAAATTGTGTGACCTTAGATCGGTTTTATTTGACGCAAATAAACAAATTCAATCTTCATACTAACAGTATTGTAGCTTTTATATTTATACATATAAATTCATGTCGTATATCTCAAAAATAACAATATCGTCAAGAAAATCGGAGTACGTATTTATTTGTATATACTTATATGTGTAGTTAATTTAGCATAGTGAGGTTTAAATATAAATTTTTTGAGGACTTGAATTAACCGTAAAAAATATAATTGTTTGGCGAACTATGATACACAATTGTGTCTGAATAGCTCTGCCATTGGACTTCATACTGAATACTCCCGCCCCACTGCGGTTATCCGTAATAATATTTAGAAGCCAAATGCTAATCTATAAATAAAAGTCAATGGAAAATGTGAAAGCTCAGATTGTGGTTATAACGATACCAATTACATGAGTATGCCAAGATCTACACCATAGTTGATCGCAGCACCCCTAATATTCCGTTTGATTACAAATATCTATGATTTCAGCTAGAAATTACAACGATGTGCATGTTTTTATAAATTGTTGGAATGATGAACTTACGTTGATCATGTATTAATCACGTATTGAACTCAAGTTGATCATCTTTGACAAAAGACAAATACACAGAGTATATTACAATATTTTTAATTATTATGTATATTATAAAAGTGTCCAAAAGACAAATACACAGAGTATATTACAATATTTTTAATTATTATGTATTTAATAAAAATGTCCACAACTGGTCGGACCATTTGTGGACATTACAATGTTTAAAAGACAAATACACAGAGTATATGACAATATTTTTAATTATTACGTATTTTATAAATATAAAAATGTCCACAACTGGTCGCCAACATTGTCATTGCCATTGGAATTGGTAATAGCACAATGGCAATTCAATAATAATATAATATATATAACACATCATGCATTTTAATAGAATTATATATATGTATATATATTCACCTCAACATCATGACATATAAATTCGAACACCTAAGTTAACAAATAATACAAATTAAATGAAAACTAAATTAACATGTGACAAAACATATTTTTAAACTAAAAATAGTCAAGGGAGAATAAAATAAAATTCTTGTCCAAACAATATTCCATTTTAGAATTATTTTTTTCCCATTTTTGAAATACAAAATAAATATTTATATTTTTACATCTATATTTTCTGAAAAATTAACACTATATTTTATGTTAATTGTGCATAACGGGACATCAAATTTGTCATTTTATATACATTTTAAATAAATTGTCTTACCGCTGAAACGAAAATTTAACTATTTTTAAATACAAATTAAATACATTTATTGTTTAATACAGGCAAAGATATAGGAGTAAATGGAAACGAAAGAGAAATCTAAAATTATGTGTTGCCTTGTATACAAAGTAAGACGATATATACTATAATAAAGTGGAGCAAAAGCACGCAACTTTATTAGAAATAACTACAACAATCCAGTTTTAATTAGATAATAGTTAGCTGCAGATTTTCCTTTCATTCAAATTATATAAAATTTTAGCAAAATAATTATTCCTTAGCTAAAAATCTGTAGCCGAATCAATATGCATTCGCATATAAACACGTTTGCCGATAAAATACGTAAGTCTGTAAATAGTTTAATTTGGAATATTCGGTTGGTCTGTCAAAGTGCGTCTTCAATGTATTTAATATACATAGATTTTTTATCATTTTAACGTATACGGTATAATTGTCTATATATATATATATACTTATATTTTGCTAAATCTTATTTTAGAAACGATCAATTAAAGTACCCATAGACACATTTTTAAGAATGACAAACACTTGATTTTCTTATCATAATATCAAAGATAAATTTGGCATATTGTACATCATAGAGTAAGAATTGGTGGGTCTATGTTGTACATGACGGAAAATATAAATATAAATTAATTTAATAATTTGTAATTATAAGGTATACTTAATATATATAACATATAGTTAATAATTATACTTATCATTGTCTATTGTTAATATCTTAAAGTCACTATTATTATAATAATCAGTATTATTATTATGATAACTACAGTAATAATAATAATAATCAGTGTGTTAAATTCATATATTGAACACTCGTTAAAAAATAGTTAATTATAATTATATTTGATAGTACCAGTTGTGAGTTCCTATCTATTTCTAAATTGTAAATTATCTATAAGTACATCTCTCTCCTTCGTTTATGATGATTCTAACGTGGTATTTAGTCAAATATATTCGAAGCTGCCATGAAAATGCCCATTTTGAGATGTAAATCGGAAAGCGTAAAATGAATTAAAATCACAACGCGTAATATGAAAATCAGAAACTTAAAATATAAAAAACGTTATATATATACATATTAATTAAACAGAAAGCACCATATTATATAGGGGCACCCTTAAATTAGGGCTTAATCGCTGCCACAAAGTGTATTTTTTACGCAAACACTAATTAAGCAAATTCATTAAAGGAAAACACCCTAAAAAGACTAGGTACTATTTGGAATTGTTCAGAAATCGTACAAATTACGCGACAATTAAAACAAAGTTTTTAATATAATTATTATCTTATCGTAAAAGTTATTATTTATTTCACAGGTGATCACGCAATAGAACATTAACATTTTATTAATTATTATAATATATTCATATTATAATTAATATATAATTACATACAATTATTACAAAATATATACATATCCATTTTTTGCGTTAACTATTTCTTATTAAAATCTGTAATTATACTATATAAAAGTTATATTTTGGTATAAATATATTAAATTTAGACGGTGTCACTCGATCCCTGCGAGTTTTGTGTAACATTCTTGCAAAAAAATTGCTTTTGATTTATCTTTATTGCACGCTTTTATTTCAATGAAATTACGTGAATATTAGTAATTATATTACATATTACTAATAAATGTCTCAAGGGTTTTTATTGCAGTTACGTAAACCAATTATTAAGGACTAGATTTAAAGTAATCTTTGATGTAGACGTTTATATTCTATTTAAGCAATATTATGCGGTGAAATCGAGACCTCTCACTTATATACGTACGAGGACTACGTTAGTATTTAAACAATTGCGTACTTCTCGTATACGTATATATATATACATACAAATATGTAACTTAATAAAATTATTCCCAATAACGTAACGAATATATAAATATGTTCATGCGACACATACTTGAGGTAAGGCTACGGAATATATTTAACAGTTACAGTCTTCAAATTGTCAACTGTCGTAAATATAAGTTTTGTGTATAATTAAATAAAATGACATTTTATTAAAGCTTATTACAGACTATAAATATGTAATTTATTATTCGTAAACATTTTAGTAGAATATGGAGTGCTGTTAAAATTATCATACTTTGGCACTCAGTGCCATATAACTATACCTAAATTTTTGGAGAGGCAGACAAATTGACTAAGGCGGCAGATTTTATAATACACTCCGCAACTTACACCCTACTCTTCCCCCCTGCTTCGGCAGCTATAAGGGGCGGCACTTAAAAAAACAGGGAATCGCCTCCCTTCGCCTTCATGTATAGTTACGACACTGGGCATTAGATATTTCATGTGTATTTCGATATGAATTTTAAATATACTGGAAGTATGTCATTCATTTCTATATATTAATTAATATAACGGTCACAATGCGACGAAACCTCATCACGTCACATATGATGTTATCATGACAAAGTTTGTGTTACTGGTGGTTATTTATTTTGAAAAAAATTTTGCATTGTTACGTGATGAAATTTACTTATATTTAAGATTTAATTTGTACTGTAAATATATTAAATAATTATGAAATATTACTATATAACAAATTACAGTCACCGGTATAAATAAATATGATTAATTACTTTTAACTAATATTTTACGGGTTTACTTGTTTTGGTATGATTATATATAATCCGATCAGAGTTAAATCATGTAGCAGCTGTTAATTAAATATCATGTTTATTAATACCAGGGAGTAATTAATAATTTCTTTAAAAATAAAAGCAATATTATTTGTTAAAATGTAACTGAAATATATTACAGTGGCTGTGTTAATGCTTCTTAGTGCATATGTTGGCCAGTCACATTAAATTAAACATGGCCGTGGCCATGGCCACTCTAATTTAGCCATCATTAAATTACACATTTCGAACGTTATATAATTCATATTAATGATTTACAATCAATTAACATATATATTAGATACCGTATTTAATAAGTTTTACTAAAAAGTGTATGACCACCGATCAGTCACTTGGCCACCGCGGCTATCTGCTCATAGTCACTTATATTATTTTTCAAAGTCACTTAAATTAGCCAGGTGACTTAACGCCGGGTAGTCCCCCGGTTTTGG
Source organism: Invenusta paracnida (assembly GCA_036023295.1). Classification (NCBI taxonomy): domain Eukaryota; kingdom Metazoa; phylum Platyhelminthes; order Proseriata; family Coelogynoporidae; genus Invenusta; species Invenusta paracnida. The sequence goes on from JAYRBW010090260.1 coordinate 19,852, forward strand.
GCTGGCTGTTGACGCGACTCTCTTGTGCGGGCTTTAATCCGCCAGTTTTGAGTGGTGGCTATCAGTGGTAAATTATTCTTATTTCGCTACTCTACAAATCCCGGATTCGCCAGTGATATATATATTACCATTTACCGGGTTTTCCATTTTTTTGTATTAAAATATAACCAAATGTATATTTTCAATTGTGCCTTATTATAGTTATTATTTACATTTCTGCAATGTACATTTCTGGGTACATTCTGCATTTAATTTATTTAGATTTTGTGCTATTTAGACGGCATACTACTGAAATTAAACAGTAGTGTGCTGTGAATTGTTATTTTTTAAATACTCATAGGATGTTCGCAGGACATTCATAAGGTGCACAAATAGGATGTTTAGGGGACAAAATAGTAGATTTTTTAAAGGACGTTCAAGGGACATATTGTGGGATGACAATATAGGATGTTCGCGGGACATAGAAGACTACCTGGGATGGCACCCGACGGACTAAGTTCTTTCGACTAACTTCCGACTAGTAAATCGACTATTTTTCCTAACAGTGTAGTTATAATTACAAGACTGCTGCCGTGTGTAAACGAGATTATACTAGTGCGCCGAAGGGGCGTTTGAGATTGATCGATCCATTTATCCCTATTTTCCACTATTAGATTATATACTAAATGAAAAATAACATTCTGCCGCGTGTATAATGTTAAAACTGTTTTAATATAAATTAAAGCATGCTAACACATGCATATCTGTTATAATTCATTATATGTCAAAGTGATAGTGAATTCTGAGATACCTATACCGTTATACATATTTACTTAGTTTGAAACAACTAAATAAATTATTACCAGTGAATGATTATTTTTTCTGATAATTCAACTGATAGTTATTAAGTTAGTTTTTATTGAGTAATTCGCAATATACTTTGAACTGATCACTATATTAGATTGATTCATAGTTTTTCTGTAACGGGCCCCTTAGTGTTAGAATTATTATGGTGATTTTAATTGCAAATTATTTTGTGATGGTGTGGTCATTTGATTTTCTGAAAATTCGTACAACTATTTAAAACATATATCCTAATAAACAATCCATTTCCCGATGACAACTATATTTATAAATAATATCTTAGTTGAATAGCGCAATATAATGGTTATATATGTTCAGTATTTGAAAAACGTAAATTTAGCATAATCTAAAAAAATGTGCATTGCCTATCTTCAGACAGAAATCATTGTTTAATCACTTTTCAAGCTTCAAAACACCCAACTATATTTATGGCGCATCATTAAATATCACTGAAAAATTGTTTTAAACCATACATCTACGAAATGGCATATCACACGAAAATACATATATCACATATAAAATAGAAATTTACTAAGTTATATAATTTCTCTAATAATCCCTATTTCTAAATCAAGAATATTTCATAGTTGGGAATTCAGAAAAAGAACGATTTCGGAAAAGATATAAGGGGGCGCTAGATTATATGATAATTTTTTATTACAAACTGTACATTTATTTTAATAAGATTTAAAATAAAAAGCAATTAAAAAGTTGTTTATAAAAATTATATGAACATTTGTGTATAATGGACTTAATCCTTCTCGGAGGCACATTATAAATAATTATACCACTTGCTTAACCAGACGGCTTACG
>JAYRBW010090271.1:0-21506 GCA_036023295.1 Invenusta paracnida
GTCTTTGTTCTCGCGCTCCTCCTTCCCTACTACTATACTCTGCACAATCTGACTTGTTGTCAAAAAAAGGTGTTTTTCATTATTCTTTTACAGAGACAATCACCCAGTTACTACCATTGAACAGTACTATCGGTGTTCTCTCGCAATTTCCTTTGTAGAAACAATTTTTCATGAACTCAACAGAAGATGTTCTACCTTTACAATCACCCATTCAAATCTGCTATATTTTGTGCCTTCACTTGTTAAAGATCTTGACCTACACGAATTTAATAGTGATAATATTGGTAAAAGATGTCAAATTGGAATATGAAGGTGATCTATATACATGACAGTAGTCTATTATGCCAATAATTAGGTTTGTGGAAAATAAATGGAATTCTAGCGCTATTTGTGATGTTCCAGAAACATTATTAGGTGCATTAAAAAATGTGATAAAGAACGATTTCCTACAGTGTATACACTTTTGAGAATTGGGTGTACTCATTCGATAACAAGTGCTACATGCGAGCGCAGCTTTTCGACTTACGTAGAATTCGATCATGGCATAAAGCATTAATGTCCTGTGATCGGTTGTCATCATTAGCTCTTATGAATATTCATTATTCCCATAAAGTTGATTACGCTCAAGCTGTAAAAACTTTCATTAATCTGCATCGTCGAAAAGGTGATTTAAATCATTTGTCCATAATTAAAATAACTTTAATATGCATTGGTCTGATGTTGACTAGCTATATATATACTATAACAATTGGTACCTATATAGGTATATAAATGTATGCATATATTTATCTTTATGTCTTGTCGCATGCCATATTATTCATCATTCATAACTTTTATATGTGTATTTTCGTTTATAAATCATTTAGTTATCTTTCACTGTTTATTAAATAACATTTTCTATAAAAAAATCAAACAATGGAATCAAGAAAATTTCATTTTAACTTAAGTAGTATATCTTGAAAATATACCAATAAATAATATACCAAAGACAGTTCTGCTGTACAAAATTATATTAAAATATCCAAGAAAATATTAACATTAAAAACAAATCTATGATTATCATTTATTTTATCACTTTCATCACAACTTTAACATTAACCCCTTCACGGCGTACGATTAAATGATTATCATTTTTAATAGATTAATAATTTATAATTCAAAATTATTATGCCACTTTCGTTATAAAAATAAGTCTGTATCTAAAGGGTCACAGCCCGATCGTCTACTAAGCTTTCTCCTGAACCTCTGTACAATTTATACTTTTTGTATTTAATAAATTTATAATGAATATGATTATTTTGTTTGAAATAATAAAAACAACTTGAAATAAATTTAGAAAATTGCTTCTTATGAAAGTAATTTCTCAAACAAAAAAATATATTCTAGGATAATCTTAACGCCCATTTATATGCATTCTAACTACAAAAACCTGCTCTTATGATACCTCGAATATTGATGCCCTTAAAATAGTTTGCCACCCTCCCGTAGAAATCTGGAGACGGGCTTCTTATGACAATATATAGTTTATTTATGAATAAAATGTTACTAGTAATGTACCTTCTAGATACTATTTAAGTGGGATATATAAAATTTGCTTGAATTGACTTTCTTTTAATAATGCGTTAAAATAGTAACAAAAAGATATCTAATTTCCCGGGAAAGTTCCCGTTTTAATATATCTATTTGACCACTTTATTACTTATATTTTTAATTCAAACCTTTGGACGACTAGGTAGCCTAAAAACTAACTGTAGTAAATTGCAGTAAAAATTCTCAAATGTACATATTAACATATTGTTTTTTTCGTTAAATATTTTATCATATAGTTTATAATTATTTATTGATGGTGTTCATGCACTAGTTTGACATTCCTGTTTAGGTTACCCAAATTATCATTTTAGTATATATATATAATTTAGTACTTTAATAGTACTTTAGAGTAGTTTTATTAATTTTACACATTACATTTCTTTTAATTATTACTATTAGTAGTGTATATTCAACAGGGAAAGCATGTAATTCAATTGTTATCGATGTACCAAAAATTAATATTTCACAGAGTATCGTTATAAGTTGGACTATAAATATATTTAAAAAAGAGCTAAGTATTAAATTACGAGTAAATGTTTAGATATGTCATGTAGGTAGTTTTAAATAGTTTTAACAAGGATAGAAAAGGACAAACATCTAAATATACTATCTAATCATAAAATGATAAAAAATATTATTTTTAGAAACTGATATTGGCAAATTTATAACAAATTAACATGTGGTATCGGCTACGTTTCATATCGCCTTTTCATTGTTATGTCTAAATACGATTACATAATTATGTTGAATTTAATTGAGTATCATTCTAAATTTATACATTCTTACACACTAGCTACATATACAAAATCGCCAAGTACACAATTTAGTTAATCGATATAATCTTCATATAAATACTCGGTTCTCAGATTCATTATCTTATTTGATTGTTTTATATAAAAATAAATATTATACATATAATACGTAAATATTTTATGCATTGTATAAATAAGAATATCTGAATTTATTTACTATTTTTATCCATTTGAAAATATGTAACAAAAATATTGGGAAGGCGAATTGAAACAATAAGTATAGTAGACACAACAAAATAAGGTGAAATGAGCTGACATCATGGTATCATTAAATTTAGTTCATTGTGACTATATAGTTTATTTCCGTGTGTATAATATGTTAAATACTGTATTTTATAAATAAATGGTCTTATGTATAATATTCTGTTGTCCTCCTCTATTCCTATTTTTATGTGTCAGAAGAACCTAACCAGGTGCTAATAAGAATCTACATACGTCAAAAATAACAATTTACAAAACTATATTATAAGTTTAAATCGATGAATTATTTAACATTACGAGTAACTAACCTTTCACAGGATTCTCATTTTTGTTAAATTACACAATACTTATTCTATTCAACCATGACGCGCTTCGTGATATTCCCAGTCTACTGATCGGCAGCTGTAACTATACTTATATGCTAAACACGAAAGAATTAAACATAATAATCTTTAAAACTTTTGTTGTATTAAGCATATTTATACATACACGTGATAGGAATTAATGAAGAATAAAATAGTCTGGCATATTAATATATGTATTTCTGGTATATAGTATAATTAGTTATGCATAAATACTACATAGAAAGTCACATTACTATCATACTACATATCATAATATGTATAATTTAACAATGCATCCGTGTTAACCAATAATTTTCACATAATAAACAAAAGTTAAGACAGAAAAGATTTGCTACATAATACAAATTTATATTTTTAGTATTAAATTAAACAATATACATACTTTTATGAAAACCTGCAATTTTAGAAATAGATAAATATGTGAATACGGGCAAACATAGTTCATGATATTTTAGTTCATATGGAGATGACAGAGTGACGAATAAAAGACAAAAATACACATTGAAAAATATAAAGAAAAGGGAGATAAAGATGTAAAAGATGATGCAAAAACACACAAAATAATAAAAATATAAGGTGGAAAAATGAAACGCACAGAAAGTTATGGAGATCCGATATGAAAAGAATAATATATATATTGTGTGGGACATACATTATATATGTATATATATGTAAGTTGACAGAAAATTAAAAATGGTTTTCATCATTACAAGTTAATAACTCAATTGAACATTATATTTACTTTAAATTACATCGCATTTGAAAACAAACAGTAAAATATTTAAAATAATAATTATGTTAATTATAGTACATAGGCCAATTGAAAAAATTATGCTATGTTTTCAAACAAACCAAAACATATTATGTGGGTGTATTTTATGCCATATGTCGGAAATATGTAAATATACCCAAGTTGGGTTAACAGCCAGAGTAGATTTGATAAAACGATAAACTAGTAGTACCAATGGGAAAACATGTAGTAGCAAATACATGCTCACATAATATTCACCAAACAAGTGACTAAAAACATTGCTGGATAATAACAATTTAAGGCATCTCCGAGTGGATGCTGTTTTTATACTGAATAGATAGTGGAGTAAGACTTGGATGTAAAGAGTGAATTTAAAAACGTAGTTTTATAAGACAACGGTTTGGATGTATTAATGTGTGTATCTACGAGATGTAGAGATTAGTCGTTACACCTGCATTTATATGTACATCTATGCTAGAAGTTATAATGGGAGTGAGATAAGGCAACTGGCAATAATTAATTAATTTATAACCTTAATTCAACACACTAAATTTAAGTATAAATTTCTACATAATTACAATAATGCTACAATCACAATGGAGTAAAAAAAATCAATTCTAGTACTGTTCAGCTTAATATATTGTAAGCGACTTCTGAATAAGATGCACGAATAAAACAGTATTCAGGGTGACATTAAACATACACGTAAAACCATTTGTGTAATAGATAAGTAGACAAACATATGAGAAGTGTAAATAAATGGTAAGGCTGGCTTACAAAATATAAATATTTGCACTTTGTTTTACTGAATATCAAACAATAGACTCATTACATATTTACCAGTTTTTAAAATATCGATTGATTTCCTTTTAAAGTTATTTAATTTAAAACAGTTAATTAATTAATTAAAGACAACTTAAGAAAAACCGTGCGTAAAAATGTAATTAGCGCCCTTATACATATTCAGTTATTTAAAGCTCATAGCTACATACAATAACAGAAGTATAAATCCTGTCAATAAAATCAGTTAGTGTTAATATATTTTAACCCTCAAAGTATTTAAATGTGTAAAATTTATCATCTGTTAAAAGCATCTTAAAGGAAATACTTTCTTTTTGCGTAGTAATTGGCTTGTTTTAGATTCCCATATAAAAATCTATTTTAATTTATTAATTGTTTTTTGTAAATGTGTAAACTATTAGTACTGTTCCTATGATAAATGATAGTAATGTATATAAAAGAAAATGTAATCTTTAAACACTTCAATAAAATGCACCAAAGATTTGTGTCATATTTAAAAATAGAGCGATTTTTCTCAACTAACAAATATGTGAGCGGAATGTACTGCCTATAACATACCCGTAATTAAATACAGGTATTATAATAAAATTAGAAATAAAAGTGATTTAATTGGTCAGTCGATTGTGTTTAGAAGTCCTTCAGATATATTGAAACATTTTATAATTTTCATTCAATTCTTTCTAATATAGTGTGCGGTGTGGAGATTTTGATAGGATGGAAAGATTTGTCGGTATACTGTCAATAAACCAGTCACGAGTGCCTAAGTAATAATATCGATTACACCAGTGGAACACCGGTTGGTCCCTCCTACTTCGTTTCCATACCGAAAACTATTACCATGTCAATCGTCTGTTCGACTAGCGGTTTTAACCGGACCACGAAATCCTCCATATCCTTGTACAGCTGTAGCGGTGAGGCAGTAAGGGATATAAGAGGGATGGGAGAGAGGTGAAAGAAAGTTTTATAATTAGATATAATAATACGTTTGTATGCCTCGTAGTTATAATATGTGTTACAAATAATTAGTCAGATAAAGATGCATTGTCTTAGTAGTTATCGTGCCAGACTATAAAGTCGGCAACTCGGTTTTGAATCCCGGTTTCACCTCATGATAAATTTTGGTGTCTCTTAGTATGAGCTTTATAATGAGCAAATGGTGATGGTGTAGGTTAAAGATTAATGTTCTCCTACAAATGGTAAAACACAATCTATGTTCAAGGACACACACACAAATAACGAAAAAATGTTTACTCCTCTTATCACTACGATAGCGATATTTGGTAACAAATAATGTTGGTGCGTCAACAAAGTCAGCGGCATAATATCTGCTCAGTAAAAAGACTTAAAATATCACAATTTTAAATAAAAATTTCAATTCTACGTAATAATTATGTTATAATTTTATTGATTTAAAATTTTAGAAAAATTTACTGCGAATCAAATTAGTCAGAATTATTTTAGTAGATTTTTAAATTTCTGATTTGTGCTTTAATACTTACAAAGACAATCTTATTAATAGTTGCTATGGTAGTAATCTTGATAACTTGATCAATATTTAATCTATCTTCTTACTGTTATTCATTTTACTGTGTTAGTTACTAAACACTTTTATAGTTAATGCTGTTTTTATTGCAATTATGATTTAATCTACATAATCCAATCTATATTAATTGTACTCAGGCATAATACCAGTTATTAAAACAAGTAATTTTACAATTTTAATTATTTGAGGAAGACTGCGATAAAACATCTGTCGTGCTTTTTAATAAAATTTAAACACCATAAATGTTGTTATACAACTAACTTGTTTACCCTAAAATAGAATTTTACATGTATACATAGATAGATAGATTCATATAATATATAGATATAAATTTTGTTGTTTTTCGCGGATAATCACATAAAAAATCGCTCATTATTGGCGACTATAGAACAATTGTTTCCCTTCTTTTGCGTGGTAAAGAAATATGATAAGTATAGGAGAACAAACATGCTTGTCCAATATCTCTCTTTGGACACAACCGAATTCGGGAAATAAAGGTTTTAATGCAAAAAATATTAAATTTAAAAAATGAGGTCATAGTAAATACGAATCTTTTTCTATATTTAGTTTTAGTCTGAATACACAGAATAGTCAATTAAAATATCTTAAAATTAAATTTACCAAATATAATTAATTGTTGAGTATTAATGTAAAAACAATTGACGCAATATTACAAACAAATTTATAGCCGTAAGTTATACTATAGTTAAACATTTTTACATATGATGGATATAATGATGAATGCTGAGAGTATATTATACTGTTCACCTTTCGGACGATTGACCACTCTATGAAGTAATTTTCTATTTAATTTTTCTATTAATAATTTTCTAAAATTGCGGAAGCGAGATTTGCCAAAACTAAAAGAAGCTTAGTAAAGAAATTATAAATTACTTTATATTGTAAATATTTAAGTAGTATAAAGAGGTAGAAGAATGCACATGTGTAATCGCGCACCAGTTTCGGTTAAAAAAAATGTTTTGGTTTAAAAAAAAACAGTTTCGGTTTTGATTTAAAAAAGTCGTTTCGATTTCGATTTCAGTTTTGGAATTTTTTTAGCAAAACTGCCATTAAATTGAATAGAATTGTGATTTATTGAATACAATTGAAACTGAATGTTTAATTTAATGAAATCAAAAGCAAAACTGCAACTAAATAGAATTATAAAATCTATTAAAGTTGAAATTAAAAAAATAATATCGTTTAAAGTAATAAATGATTCTATTAGAGTTTATAAAAATTTGGACTTTCCCCAACAGTTGTGTCGGATCCAATAAATAGTAACGTGATAGAATTTTTAAAACCAAAAGTGAAAAAATCGAAACCGAAAGTGCGCGCTTTACTGCTTGTGCTGTCATTTTTTCATAAACACTCATTATTAACGGTCGTATTTGAGACGCTCCTAACATTTATCCATACTTATACGTTTTGTAAGATCTTTACGTCTATATACACAGGAGCGAAAGGCTAAATATATAAGCGTAAACTATGAAAACGTGTGTCGGTGGGAGATGTAACTCCAATACTGAGAGCATTGTTTTTATTGATTGAAATTTCCCTAATAACGACGGATAGACGAAGTCATGTACGAAAGGCAGCAGTGTATTATGCCATGCCGAATGATATAAAAAGGTTTTAACAGAGATAAACGATTCTGTCATGGTCTAAAATTAGATTTCCTCAGACTGCATGGATTCAAGACAACGGAAGTACTTTATTACAAGGTGCAGCAATTTCTGAACTATTATCGCCAAACACCCATCATTGGTCATGATGGGCCTACAGCTATAAAAAGTGATAATGAAGAATTTTAAAGCTTGCCGGATGTAGGTATGTGGAATATCATAATCATCTACTACTTCACTGGAAAGTTCATTTGCATGGAGACTATTACAAAAGCAGTATCGGAATGAAACAATATACAATTCCAATCAATACGATATGTGGATATGTTATTTCATGCTAGGCACATGACTCATTTATACTTCCACCCAAGAAAGGTGACCCATCAACAATGCAGGTCCACAATGTGCTTTAATGGACGCTTATGAACTCGTACTCTATAATGCTGACATACCCTATAATACATCGGTAATGAGCTTCACAGAAGCAACGTTAAATTTTGAGGGTTTTTTTAATTCTTAAAAAAAAATATTTCTTAAAGTAACTGTCTTTCTTCTTTTCGCACTCTGATGGTACTTTGTACTGTTTTTGTGATTCAATTAAACTTATATTTTATTGATAAATTATTAAGATGGACAATTAACTGGTGGAAAAAAAACTTTGAAATCAGAAAATTGAAAATTTCGGATGTTTATAATATGGCATTTGAATCTCATTCGGTGAACAGATTAAAAATCAATTTATAAAAGCCGTTAGAAAGGATGTAGAAATGTGACATCTTTGTAGTTTTAAAATATTTTTACATTTATTTGATTAATATAATTAATGAAATGGATACATATACATGGTTCCCACACTTTTCCATAATTTTTCCAGGACATTTCCAGGATGGTAAACTTAAATATGCATGCAATGAATACAAATATATATTTTTAATGGCCTCCTCCTCTCCTTGAAGGCCACCAGCGCACTTCATGAAGTATTTAATTTTTTTAATAAACATATCATTGTTTGTTAAAGCTATTAAACATTTATTTTTACAACAATATTTTGCAGGAATTTTCCAGGAATGTGGGAACCCTGATATATAAATAAGTAATAGAATTTGAGGATCATTTAATTCGCTACTCTTCTTTTTTAGTCAAGATACAACCGGCTTTTGCATGCCTGCCTAGTGTAAATTCTGGATATAAAAATAACCACAGATTCAATCAAACTGAAAGTCACGTTGATACCTTTTACATATACGGAGTACTTTGTGCACACGACTGTTGGTAGTTGTAGGACGTCTGCGCGTCTATAAAACACAACACGACACGTCTTGGATGATTACTGTCCTATGGTTGCTATAGTAGCAAAAAAACAAAGAGCACAATAGAATAAAGAGGTAAAAGAGTAAGTAATCTTATGACTAATACTCAATGATGGAATCCAGGCAATTTTTATAACTACAGTTGTAACCCCCAGTTTAAAACGCCATCTGCACTCTTCAATTATAAATGTGATATTCCACAGTATAAAACGACTAGCTCAAAATATACTGTCACTTTAGTTCTACCGCATAATATAGTTACTTTGGGTTCTTTTGTATAGCACTGCATCAATACCCAATCTAAATAATGAAATATGGAGCATCTATACAAACTAGAGTTGGTCTATTACATCGTATATATTATAAAACAATACATAGGGGCATAACACACTTTATACTTAGAGACTGAGTTTCTAAAGTTGGGTTGATAGTAAACACAGAAAAGTTATTATTTCAACAAGCACCTAAAGCATGTCAGTTAATCGATAGATAAAGCTGCTTTTATAGTGTGTGATACTTGTTTGAGAGCAAGCATTAAGTTAAGATAAAATCAATTAATTTATAAATATGATTATAATATAGTTCATTGAAAGAAAAACTATTAAAAATCAATTACATATATTAATAGATTTCACTGTTATTTTTTGTTGTTGTTAAAACAATACCTTTGTTGCCATGATTATTATGTACAATTGCGCATTAGTCAAACATTAAAAATAAATTACTCAATTTAAAAGAAAAACTATATAGGTAATTTAGTTACAAAATTATATTTTGAAATATTAAATAAAATAAATAGGTACATCTGTTTCGTATAAGTAAAGTCTAACGAATGTGTACCTATAGGTACCCTTCTTAAATGTGTATGTATATAACCACTTGATAATCAGTAATGGTTTATAACTCACCACATCTTCCAAACCGTCAGTGTCGTTTGAAAGTTTCTTATTAAGATAGGATCTCTTTGGACTCATGTAACAGGCAATCTGAAATAGAAAGAGCATAGCACTCGAAATAAACGTTAATTAAGGTTGAAATATTACATATAACATATTTATGTCGATAAAAATTATGATAATTTACTGTTTTAACTTATATAAACACACATATGGATTTAAATATTAATATTAATTAAAGGCCATTATTTCACCTTATATATACCTCTATATTCTTCTAAAATATACCACTAAAGCATACTATGTACTTTTTAGTATACAGAGCTAAAAATAAATACATTTAAATAAATGTATAATTCAAATACTGTGTAACAGCATACATTTAATTTAATTAATATATGGGACATATTGTCGGGGAAAAAGTAGTTAAGATTATTTGTACTAAAACCTTTAATTTTGAAGTAAGTAAAGAATAATAATTCTATTTTTCTTATCACAAAGTTTAAGAATATTATAATACAATCGTAACAGGTATTGAATACTCGATAGCCTTATTTCTACAAAATAATAATATATCAGCTTTATTTAATACGAAAAATTATTATAGCTTTTCTTATTCTTGATAACAGTTTAAAGATTCATTTTAAAATTTAATAAGTTCGTTTTAACACAATTTTGAAAGCAAAGTGTTTGAACGCTTTGAACGTTTTCCCTTAGTTTGAACACAAATAGGTGGAGAGTCTGGAAGTTGTCTACAGATTTCTTCGTTAAGTAGAAAATGGATTATTTGCAACATTTTGTTCAACAAGATCTCTCATTTCTTGGTTTACTTTATGATAAGTTTGTCCTTCAGTATAGGGATACTATCTTCTCGACCTTGCTGAATATACGCACGAATTACAGAGCGTGCGGTCTTTGTTGATACCAAGAGTATTAGACAAAACGATATAATCTTGGACTTCAGAATTGAAAGCAGCGATTAATTTTCTACGATCTCTATTACGCACACGATTTCTCAGCATTATATAAAAACAATTTGAAATGAAACTAAATTACTCTTATATATTTATATACTTCATATGATGATTTGTATTGAAGGTATGTATTATTAGGACATGTATTATAGGAAAATGAACTTTCAATGTGGTAAATGAGCTCATTAACTATGGAATTATGGTAAACAGTAATCATTTAATTGTATAGTGAATTTATTAAATGGTATATTGAATTATTTTATTTTAATACAACTCACAATGTGTACACAATAACTTATTATTTGTTAAATAGAATTTATTATTTGTATATATACATTATATAGAATCTTTTTAACGTGAAAATTAATATTATAATAGTTATCAAGAATATGAAAACCTATATTTTTTAATAAATTAAGTATTAATAGCTTATTTAAAACTTTAAAAACCGAGTTTGTTGAGAGATTTGTGTTAAAATATGTCGCATAATATTTTTATAAAACCAGATTTTTAAGCAGTTCCGTTTTCAGGAGCATGTATAGGTGTGATAATATACCATAATTTACATTTATATTGTAAGTACTACATACAGATATAAGTATGTATATAACCAGTTTTTTGTAAATATAAAGCGATAATATTAAACAATATAAAGCGTTTTTTTAAAAAAGAACAAAATAAACAAGAATGCGCTTACGTAAAATATCGCTACAATACTTTGTTCCAAAATTTAATATAAGTCGTGTCGTGGAAAAGTTGCAATAAATAAATTTAAATTTTCCCTTAAAAAATTATAGTTAATAAATTTAAAATTGTGAGCTGTTTTATTGTGACTGTGTATATAAACTAGTGTTATATGCAGATACGAGATATTTCTAAAAAGGAGAAAGTGCACATGATATTCTACACACATTTTAAATACATATAAAAGAGGCGATACGAAATCGAATTGCATCAACTTACACTATTCTATGCAAGTTATGAATTAAAGCAATACACAATGTTAGTATTAATATAGTCGCAGCTTTTTACAAGAATAGTTTAGCTTGGAAGGCAATAAAACCATGAAATCAATAAAGTTTCATTATATTTTAAAATATTACTTTTTGTAAGCTGTTATTAATATAAATGAAATTATTGTAAAAACATTTAATTAAAATATACAATTGAACTGGGTTGTTATATATAAATTTCGTTACAATTCAATAGAATTGAAGTTCATAAAATCATTTAATTGTGGTATTATTTACAGCCCTTATGTGTTAGTACTTAATTCCTTTTGTAACATGTGAAAGTTCTATATATAGAAATTTAAGAATGTAAACATACCTAGTCACTTATGCATATTTCTATATACGCATACCTATGTATACACAAAATATATGGAAGAATTAGTTTGCAAAGAACTGGGTCAGCAAAACACTACACAATATTGTGAGCAAACTTGTAACAGTTGCTCAAAATATTACATGTAATACGTGCTCATATTATATTATATAGTTTTTTGGAATACAACAAAGAAAATATGCATAATATGTACCTATATATAATATTTTATAGTATAAGCTATACTATATGAAGTAAATATTATACTCTTACAAATTAAACATATAAATTATATATAGGTATGAGCATAGTGTAATTATACATAGTGTTTTGACTCTTATTGATTTCATATGCATCGCGTTGTACAATTTTGTCCCTACAAAATCGTTTTATTTTAATAAATTCAATGTAAATGAGTAGACTAAAAGTAGTATTAAATATTTTGATTAAATTAATTTCAAGAGCAAATAAACATATTCACACAATTGTAAGTTGTCTCTAATATATAATGCATTGTTTGTGTATCTTAAAATGTTTTGCTGTATAAACGATTCAATTGTTGAATTAAATTTTTTTTGCAAAAGCTTTTGGGTAGACGAATGGTAGTAAATGACTGTAGACAGCACCAATAACCGTCGAAACTCTATGTTATTACTCTATATGTGTAAGGTTAAATATATTTTTCATATAAAAAAAATATATATGATAATTTAGTATATAATTTTAAATCCATTCGGGAATATAATTATCTATTGATAATTACCTACACATACTCCAATTATCACAATATGATATAAAAAGATACAAAAAGAATAAATCAGAATTGATAACGACATGCTTTGTGTATTGCAATACACATCCTCAGGCATAGCAAATTAATATTACATTAAACAGGCCTACATAGAGAGAGATAAATAATAAATAATTACAGTTATCATTACAGTATAGACATTATTATACTGTATATGTATACATGAATAATGTGAGTACAATTAAAACACTTGCAAGAAAAATGAATTGCCAGAATTGACTAAAGTTTAGTTAGATAGATTACATTTATTAATATTTAGAGCCTCTTTAATAGATAACTCTTAAAGAATGTAATAGCTGATATTGGCATCATCAAATATATTTAAATCAGAATAAGTACAAGTGCAGGAACATGTGAAAAGAGATGGCTGAGTTAGAATCCTATTTGTTATGTTCAGATGTGTGAATACTTTTATTTACTTTATTTATACCTATAGAACAAGTGACATTATAAACTACATTAGATTTTAGAACACAAGGAATACAATCTTTAAGGGTAAAATATTTACAGACTTTAAAAGTTAATTACTGTCAAATGTAATATTCTAATAAGAATTGGCGAAAATATTCGTATATGCATAAATGTTTTTGTTTTTTTATAAAATAATTTGAATAAATTGTTGCAATACGAAATAAAATAAAAATAAGTGTTATCGTTATGTATTGAGATAATATCAAGAATCGAAATTTTTAATTAGTGAAAGCCGAGCTTAGGACCAGAATAAGGTTGGAAGATGTCAGTATAGTTTCAAAAAGGTTTTTTTTAATTTAATTATATCCAAATAAAATAATTTCAATAAGGAACAAATACGAAAAGCGCGATTAATTAAACATACTACTAGACCTCTCTTCCACGAGTTAGGACAGCAAGACGAAAAAATTAACATGAGGCCAGTTAATAGATTAATAGATTTAGAATAAGCACTAGTTAAGCACTACTTTTTAGTTAAATCTAACTTTTTAAGACTAATTTTCATTGTAAATTTTAAATTAGGATGCAGAGAATCGAGACAATTAATAAAATTGCTACATACAATCTAAATGTCCATCTTAGAAAACAAAGACAATATCGTCTATGTATCTGTGATAAACTGCTGGAGAATTAGAATTCGAGGCTCGAAATTTAGATTCATAATGCGCCATAAAAATATTGGTTAGAGTTGGGCCTTGGAAGCTTCCCATAAAAACACCATTGATTTGTCTATACTGAGAACCATTAGGCATATATTCTCACCTGCGCTAGTGGGAAAAAAGTTTGTGAAAATGCTTTTTTAATAGAGTTCATTAAAATAATACACAATCGTACGTCAAGTTTATAATTTCAACAAGAGGGATGTTAGTAAAATGGCTCACAACAAAAGGTCTAGAAACATGTTTAATTAATTACGTTTTTCAAATTTGTTCCTCTTAGAAATTATTTCATTTGGATATCGTTAAATTACAAAAACTTTTGATAACTAATCGTTATTTTCCAACCTTATTATGGTCCTGCTCTCGGCTTTAAAGTTGAGAAAAAATTCCAACTACTGATAATGTCTACTCTCCATAAATAATGATGACATAATTTTCTTATTCTTCTGTATTGCGACAAGTTATAAAAATTATTTAATCTTAAAGTAAAAGCACTCACAAGCTTCCCATTAGGATTGTTTTTAAATAATTTAAAATCGGCAATAATTTTACCCTTAAAGATAGTATTCCTTGTGTTCTAAAGTCTATAGTTGTGTATTATAATTTGATTTGTTTTGTGAACAGGGCGTTTCGTTATATAGAGGTAAAACTAAACGGCACTTGTTCAATAGAATTTTCGAACATATGAAATAATTGTATGATTCTAACTCAGTCATCTTTCCTCTCAGATTAATATGTTCCTGCACTTGTACTTATTCTGATTTAAATATATTAGATAATGTCAATTAAGCTATAGAGATATCTATTAAAGAGGTTATATATATAATATTAATCAATGTAATCCATCTCTAAACAAAACTTTAGTAAATTCTCGCAAATTATTTTTCTTACAAGTGTTTCAATTGTATTCACATAATTCATGTACGTATATCAGGGATATATAGAACTACTGGTATACATGCTCGTAATATGTCTAACTGTAATTACTATTTATTACCTGTCTATATACATATATATACTTGTAAATAATTTCATTTACTATGCCTGAGGATATGTATTGCAATACACGAAACATGTAGCTATAAATTCTGATTTGTTTATGGTTATCAACTGGTCAATTGAAGTATAAGAAGTTAAGACCCATAGAAAATATCGGTAATACTTTTTTATTGAAGGTATTTAGCATATTGATATTTGTATGCAAAGAAAAATATATAGCCACATCTTGAATTTTGGTTATTGACAACGTTTTGAGGAATAGCTAAATCTATAATGTATCGACTTAACTGTGTGCGGTTATTCTAGAAAAATAAGGGAAACGTGTAAATAGTACGCCACACCCAGTAAGTTTCATATAATAACATGGAATAATGTTGCATTTTAATAATCACAATATATATGCAACTCCATGCATATCCTTTATGAATTAGTTTTAGTATAGTTGATATAATATGAGTAGAACATCTATGAGGTAAGTAAGCGAATTTCCACCACCCATGATGAGTGAGTATGAGGCAAAATAAGAAGATAATTAAGAGAAGAAATTAACCTAACTTAAATACCTACTCCTCTATTCTTAAATAAAACGTTCTATACATAGAAAATGTAACTTATAGAATCGATAAGGAAGCTCAAATACAATAAAATTGGAAAGAAAGAGCATGCGTAATAAAGGGGAGCTTTTATTTTCAATTCAAGTTAAATTGAGTTACTTTATGTTGTTGTCTACGTCTGTTTTGGTTGAGATCAAATCACTTAATTTTAAATTAAATTAAAGATATGCACTGTCCAGTAGTCTTTCTAAGAATAAATCAGTGGTTATGACTAAACACAATTTTATTTTCAAAAATAAATCATGAATATACCTATTTAATTTAGATATTTCGGTCACAAGACACAAGGGCGTATCTACAATTTTTACGATTTTGAGTTATTGTTAAAATCTGTTAGTCTATAGTATTTCTACATGGTGCCGAAGTCATATAACTGTACATAATTTATTAAATACACTACTGTGAGAATTATCTCTCCTGAGAAGCCTCAAAAGTCTGATTGATTCTCCTGAAAAGTAAGAAAAATGTAGATACTCCTTTACGTCTTGTGACGATGTCCAATATGTCATAATATATATCAATAACTGTTAACTAAAAACTATTTATAAATTGATGTAAAACTGGGAACATTTTTTTGACATTCTTGATAAGTCGGACTAGATGATAATAAGTCGTACTAATAATAATAATAGTAATAATTGTATTAAGTACTAACAACTGCTTCCACACCAACAGTATAATTTCTAATAGACAATGTATTTGTTTTTTAGTAGCACCCACCACACGTACTTTTGTTATATAATATACTTTAGTCTGTATTTAAAAACAATACAGAGGTATATGCGGATTACTGAAGAAAGCAAATTAATTTAAAAGACTATTTTCTGTATGCTCTCTTCATACAAAGATTAATATAGTTTAGCGGAGTTATTTAATATTATAAACTATAATAATATATTTCTTTTAATACGAAATATTATTTCACATAGCACATATCATAAGGTTTCTTGTATATTAGAGACAGTGAAACATCTACCTGAAATGTCTTCTTCATGAGGAAGTTATGATGCTTCATAAGCTTCCTGTCATATGCAATCCTCACCGCCTCCGCCAAACTGTCCTTAGTGCCCTCGGGGTTCTTGTACTCATCGATGAGCACAATAAGTACTTCATTCACAAACTCAAGAGTCCGTTTGAACCAGAGAAGACCCACCGAGGCTGAAGGATCTCGTCTGCTCGCGCCTGACTGTCTCTCGTGTTCCAGAAGTTGGCGTAGTGTCGTAGCCTCTCCATTTACGGCGTGTAAGCCATCCCGGATTTTCTGTGTCATCGGGTGAGATGAGTAATAGGTGTCTTATTCGCACTAGCTAAGAAAATACATACTAAAAATGAGACATGGGGAATGCATCGTCGTTCTCTATGACATATTTTTTTAGCAACGCTGCCCTGGTATGCCTTAGCGTAGAGGCTACCGCATTGGTATTAGCTACACGACAATTTAAAAAAAAATTAGCAAATTATTTTAGTTAATAATTTAACAATCAATTAAGCACAATCAATAAGCACGAAAATGTTAGTAAATCATTGTTATTGTACTACTCTGAATGTGCATTGTGTCTTGTCGATTCTAAATATTTTTGTCTACAGAAGCTACAGACAGATAGAATATTCAGAATACCAAATATAAAGTTTGCATAACAGATCTCAAACTAAAAATGTTCACTTTTATTTGGAAATTATTTAAAATGTTAATGAGACTCAGACAAAAAAAGAAAAAACCATATCTGAGGATACTGAGTTAGTGTCTTCTTCTAAATACATACCTTAATTTATACCTAAATTATTTATATCATAATATATACCTAAATTATTTATATCTTAATATATACCTAAATATAATACCTTAAAATATTTAGTAATTATAACATAATTTTGGATATTTGCAAAAATAATACAAAATAAACTTAATTATTGTTGGAATTCTTTAATTGTACATGTTTGGTTTACAGAGCTAGATGAGGAGCTGCAAATATGATGCATATATTTATAGTAGAAATATTATTATTTACTTCTTGAATAGGGCAAATGAAAGTATTACATTTGTTTTTAACACTATAATGTTAATGTCGGTTTTGGTCTGTAAAGATAGATATTGTAATTAATCTACTTTAAAGTAATACTACAAATTCTTAGGCCATTAAAGCTGTTAAATAAGTTTTGCAACATGGACATTAATGCCCAACCGGTAGTGTGTTTTTGCAACAGTCCAGAGGTTAATGGCTCATGATTACATCTGTTTAATTAAATTATAACAATTTCCACATAAATGATTTCAATTAAGCAATTTCTATAAACACTTAAAAAATATAATTTTGAACTACATTAGTTGCAATAATAATCACTTTCATATTGAAACTGTATTAAAAAGTTTAGTACAAATGCTTATTGAAGCTGGTAATATGCTTAAGTAAAACAATGTTAGTAATGTATTTTAAAATATGACCTTTTTAGTAAGATCAATTTGGATACATTTTTTACATTTTATTAAAATATGGCATTTAGTTTCTAAGGGATAGTGATTTACTCACTTTTATTACATTTGAAAAAACCAATTAACTGTTAATTCAATTTTGTAACAAAACTACAAAGGTACATAATTTTAGGGGTTATCCACCTGTTGATATGTATCAATTACCTTTATATTTCCTTCAACATCTTTCTTGCAAAGTTTCATAGCAGCACCAAGCATATCTGAAGTGAGAAAATTATAGCTATTGAAATAAGATAATACAGGCCTAATAATAATAAGTAGAATACTTAAATTTTTAAAAATATATATATATATATGAAATTAATACAGCAATTATCAATTTCTTTGTGGTATACATATAATGTATATTTTAACTTACATATTGTAAGGAATAAAAAAGTAATAACAATTATTTATAAAAAATAAAGTCTCATTAAATCACAAACATATTAATATTACATACTGTGTGCTTCTTAAGTCATTGTCTTTCAATTGACAAATTAAATGTTAAGAAGAAACAGCTCATAAATTCAAATGTGTATTATAAAAACAGAAATTTAAATATATTTTCATATAAAATACTAAAACGTAAATGCTTAAATTTTATAACAAATATTCAATATGTTCTCCATCTTGCTGCATAGAGATGACCGCAATCTAAGAAGATTTTATTTCAATTTTCCCAAAAATTGTTATCAACAATGCTCAGTTCTCATTAAAGTACCTCTCATATTTTTGATAGGTTTTGATAGTGGTTTGCAATACAAAAAGCCAGCTTTGAGAAATAATGCTAGAGACAACAACTTATGAAATGCACTGTATGTTTGCATATACATTTATACATACTCAATATGTTTATAGTGAGCAAAATATTTCTTAAATACTTAGAGTTCTAATATAGAGTGAGCAAAAAACGTTGATTTCAATGTTTTTTGCTCACTATAATTAACAAATTAAATTTATTGATTGCTACAGCATAGAGTAAATGTATGCTAATAATCACAGACTTTCATGATTAATGCAGTCATAATTTAAATGTCATAGTTATAATGACTGATTCAAAACTTAACACTCCAAGATTTGGTTGATTTACCACAATCAATTAAATACATTTTAATGCATTTTATAAGTATCCAAGTGTATGAAAACTGGTACAGGCATTACTCAGCATTTAAGCAAACAATAAAAGAAGAAGATTTAATCTATTACTCTTTATTCAATATGGATGTCAATTTTGCTGTTTTCCCACAATCAATTAAAGATGATTTAATGCATTGTAAAAGTATCCAGGTATATGACTGCTGGTACAAGCATTACTCAGCATTTCAGCAAACAATATAAGAAGAAACACGAAATCAAACCATGGAGAATATATTCCTGTTGTGGTGACAATCTTAAAAAACAACTTTCTGCTCATCCATGATATAGCAAGCACACCTCATGTGTGAACAAACAATTAAAACTAGACAATAAAATGGATTTAATAAAAAATCCAGTGGTTAAAGAATACCCAAAGAAACTATCAAAAACGTATGTACCAAAAAAGGCTGCCATATTTACACAAGATATTATTAAAGTACAAAATGACGTGTAGTTTTTAATAATTAAGAGTGTTTTTGTGTTAGGAATTCATGGTGCTCTTTGTGTATCAGAATTGTGCAATCTAACTTTTGATGACATTACTAAGCAACTTGACACATTTTCAATCAGAATAAAAACCTTGAAAACTGATCCTGCTGGAATTGGAAACTTATTTCTCATTAGCAAAACTAATGATGGTTCAACTTGTCCTTTTTCAATTCTTGATGAGTATTTGTCCAAGTTTCCTAGAGAAACTGGAAGACTTTGGAAAAAATTAAAAAAGAAGAAGATTGAATGCAATCAGCTAGTCCTATAGGTGTAAACAAACTTGCTGAGTATCCAAAGAAAATTGCAAAATTTCTTAAATTGGATGGCAAATACAGTGGTCATACCTTCCGATGCACATCTGCTATTGTTTTGGGTATAATGGATGCTCAATGTTGCAATTAAAGCAACATGGCAGATAGAGATCATCTACAGTACCCAAAGGATAAATAAGCTGCAGCAAATGCAGCAAATTTATTAACAGATTAATAACTGCCAAGAAACCAACAACATAAAACAAATTTTCTGTGTGAATAATTTTTATAACTGTCACATTACTATGAAAAACTAATTTATGTTAACTGTTTATTGTCACATTACTATGAAAAACGAATTCATATTTACTGTTTATTTATATATTTAATACATTAAAATTGGTTTATTAAATTTGTTGGCTCATTCATTTATAATATAAGCATGGCATAAAACATTTAAATGCACTTGAATTGACTTCCTAGCTCATTTCAATTTATATGCTCACTTTAAAGTGTGTGTGAATTAAAACTAGTTAATTCTCATGGTATAATATACTATTACTGGAGATTGTATATTAATGAATTTTTTTATAACCACTTCTAAAATTAATAAAATCTTAAATCTAAATTTATATAATATATTCATTGTAATACTCAATTTATATATAAAATCTTTATGATAATAAACTTGTTTTTTTAAATACATATCTTTGTCAAAAATATATTTATTTGAAAACTTTTTATTAAGCTTATATAAAAATGTACTAAACTTATAAAAACTTTTAAAACTTGTCAAGTACATTTTAATATAAGCTTAATAAATTTTTTAAAAATAAATATATTTTTGACCAAAGTATTTATGTATCTAAAAAAGCAAGTTTATTATATAAAGATGTTATACACCCCGGTCATTAAAAACGCTGCACCCTATAAAATAATAAATATATTATAATAATTCATTTTATTTGAACTATAAATGAGATTAATATGATTCAATTAGTTTCATATGAATTAAGCATTATGTTAACAATATTTCGCAAAATATATTAGTTTGCTTATGTCCACCATGATACTAATTGCTAATTAATTCACTTTGACCACAAGTATTGATATTTCTTCAGTTTGTTGGAAGTCATTAAGTTTAAGATGTCCTATTTAATGCTTGCAATTAAGTGAATCATAATCTCAATAAGGGTTCACTGCCACTACACATAACACAGTACAAACTCAATGAACCTTAAACAGAACTTATTTAAGAAAGATCAGTCAATAGTGAGACTGTCAACTGCCAATCCTCAGCAAGTTGCTCATTAGCTTTGGAAAAGATGGCATCAGGAGCATGGTGTTGAAGCATCAGTTTCAAGTATTAAGCAAAGGCTTTGAAGTGTTGGTCTGATGGGTAGGGTAG
>JAYRBW010090282.1:0-21501 GCA_036023295.1 Invenusta paracnida
TTTATACTATTATTTACAATTATTCTCTTCATTTCATGTTATTTTTAATTATGTAACATAATCTTTTCTGTACTATATAATGTTTTTCGATTCCAATTCTCATCTAAATAAGCACTTATTATTATTATTATTATATAGAGAAAGATTCGTGACAGCCTTATTTGTTATTTATTTGTAAAATGCAAAATATATTTTTATATTGTAAATAAATATAACGAAAAACGTTTTAAAATATTTATTTATTAAAAAATAATTAATTAAAGTAAGTCAAAATAAATATATTATTTCTGGACAAACTCGGACAATGTATGTTAATACAATATTCAATATTCAATATTTTGCAGTACACTTATATTAAACATATTATACGAATATTATTCTTGACAATAAATGTTGTCATTTTGATATATAAATACGTTTTTAATCAAATAAAAAAATGAAAATATCATAAACAATTTAAAATAGTATGTTTTACAATAGCACCATGCAATGTCCGTATTCATTTAAGGAAGAATACCAACTGAACACATTGGTGCAATGTTTAAACATTGATCACTAATATATATGTAGTTCCATATAACATCATTCGAGTTTTTAAGTATTACGCATTGTCAAACATACTTTTCCAAGTTTTATTTGATACTATAATATAATTTTTACACTAAAATCTGGATATTTAATTTATTTATAATATATTACATTCACCTTTAATCTAGTTTATAAAGCATAAAAAAAATTTGTGAATGTTAAATATAAAATGTTAGATTAATTAGAATATTAAAATATATAGTTTATATTTAAAAAAATTATACATTTTTTAACTTAGAACCCAGGTTAGAACTTTGTATAAAATATAATCTGTATATAAACATAACATATTATTATATATATTGATAAATCTGATATTTAAGTAAAATAAGTGCTACATACCTATAAACCAAAAAAAGCATAATTTTATTCAATGTAATAAAAAAGTGTGTTTAAAATTTACTTTAAACTGAATGTAAACATGGTAAAATAAATGTTGACAAATGTCTGCGAAACCTTGTTATGTAGACGTAGGGATTGACCCATATTAATTGTTTTTCAGTCGTTTTTTCTTAATGCATCTATACATTAAAAAAAATCGTTCAAACGATGTAAACATAACAAATAAAAATTCGTTTTTCAATTAGATTTGCTCATTTTTTACTTTTGAATATATTATGACCATACTGCATATAATTAAACAAGTCCACAGTTAAAGTTATATATCACATGCAATGCACTCACCCTCCAAGGCGCGTCGATAGCCCTCAACACTGGAGTTCACCATCCAACTAGGGTTTGTCTCAGCCATCACCCGATAGATTCGGCGGAACTTTGCCATCTCCGAGTGCTTAAAAAAATCAGCCACACCACTATTGATGACCGTTCCAAACTTCACATCTCCATTGACGGGAAGATTGGCTAGATCATCTACAGAACTAATCGGATTGGTCGACGCTTTCACGGTGAGAAAAGCCGCCAGGTTGGCCGTGTAGCTCGTGATGAGAATCAGGACGAAGAAGTAGAGTGTGCCAGTGAGAATGCGACCCGGGATGCTGCGCGGTACCGTCTCCGTTCCTCCTTGCATGTGCGTTGCTAGGACAAACCAGGTGGTCTCACGGAGGTTAAACTCGGCCTCGATTCCCTTCTGGATGCAGGCGCTAACTTTCTCGACGAAGAAGAGAACAAATGAGAGGACAAGGACACTGGTAAGTACACAGAGCCAGACATTCATGGAGAATGGAGCAAGGAACTGGAAGAAAGAGGGTTGTTGCACGGGCTTATGCATCACCAAGGAGATCTCGCGCTGTTTGAAGGTCGTTGTGAAATCGATAACTTCCTCGCGTTCACTTGATTGGACAAGAGGTCCTAAGGTCATGTCGGCTCGCTGGAAGAAACAAATTAGTCAATGTTTGATTTCGTAAGAACAATACAGATGTGTTAATTTTACATATTTTCAAGAAAAGTGTATAGATAGAAAGATGTCATATAGTTTTTATATAACCATAATGATGCAAGTAATAAATATATTAGTGTGCACCTAATCATGTTTTAAAATGAAATAATATATTCAATTAAATTAAAATAAAATAAATTAAATTAAATTAAATTAAAGGTATACCTATATGGAATTATTTTTATATAAGTAATCAGCTAATAATCGAAGATGACATAGACTATAAAATGTCTATTCTAAATATTGTTAATAATAGTTAGGTCATAAGCCTGGTTGCCGTGACCAACCTCTCTGGCTGACAAAGTTGTTTGACTGTTTTCACTTCTTTGGACCATATAAAGAAATTTAGCTCCTAGCCCCCTCTGAAAAATGTTGGCAATTTTTGCTACGGAGCAAAATCAAAATGGCCGCCTGCACCATATTTGTAACATTACATTTTACATTAGATCACATAGATATGTGTTTAAATGCACTTTTTGGGGTCAAACAAACACAAAGATATCAGTTGTAACACCATTAGTATATTTACATGTATATATTGTAACAAAAAATCCAAGATGGCTGCCATTTTTCACATTATAAAATAAAAAAGAAAAGAAATCTATATACCACCGTGTTACATACACCAAACAAAAATTGAACCATGTTTAAGTATTGTACATGAGTACATCTCACACATTGAGTACACTGAATACCTTCAAATCGCATAACACATAACACAACGTAAATGACATCGAAAATGGCCTTCTAGTATACAGATCCTTGTATCATATGCATTAGAGAAAACAAGCTAATCAGTGGTCTCAATGTCCGAAAATCCTCATCAGTACTAGAGTCAATGTCATCATACTCATTATCACTATTATCACTGTCTGAGACTTTTTCGGATTCATCATCCCCATTATTGTTCTGAAACTCTGAAGTGCGGGTTTTTGATGCCTTACAGGTCTACAGAGTCCATTTACCAGCTCCCAGCCTTTACTAAGAGGAGATGGGTGACCTCTGAGAGATGGGTATAGTAAGTCAAATAAATGGTACGTTTTACATGTTTCCAGAGACAGTCTTCATCGTGCGCCATTTCACAGCCTTCAACATAGTACTTCCATTTTAATGGAAAGACTATGGTAAAATAGTCCTTTTGGAATAAATTTGGATGAAAGGGGGTGGGTCGGCTTATAGGCTAGCATAATTGAACGCAATAAAAATGTATTACGACATGAGCATATGTAAGTCATTATTTTATGTAGAATAAAAAATATATGCTTCAATTTCATTATACTTTTTATAGTAAATAAATAATTGTATTAAAAAAAGATACTAAATTAATTATTATTTGCAATTTAAAAAAACATTCAGTTTTACATACCCAGGTATAAGTTGCAAAAGTAAGGTCGGCTTATACGTGAACCTACGAATTTGACAAAATTTAGAAAGCAAAAGTAGGGGGGGTCGGCTTATACGTGAGTGTATACAGTATATACACTGTTTCGGGACAATTATTGAAGGCTGACAACAAAATAAAGTCACTGAATAGCAAATCTCAATACATTGCATTTGTGTACAAGCATCATAGACATGTAAGATTCTGGCCTCAGCCATGATATAGGAGCATATTGTGAATGATTTAAAACTAGTAGAACCATTTGTGACCACAGGGTTTAATTTAACAAAATAATATATGGTGGGTTATTTTTATATCATTTTATGCAATAAATGGCAGCCATCTTGGATTTTGTATTACAATATATACATGTAAATATACTAATGGTGTTACAACTGATATATTTGTGTTTGTTTGACTCCAAAAAATGTCTTTAAACACATATCTATGAGAACTAATGTGAAATTTAATGTTACAAATATGGTGTCAGCGGTCATTTTGATTTTGCTCTGTAGCAAAAATCGCCAAAATGTTTCAGAGGGGCCTGGGAGCAAAATTTCTTCTATATGGTCCAAAGAAGTGAAAACAGTCAAAACTTTGTCAGCCAAAGGTTGTTCACGGCAGCCAGGCGTATGATCTGACTATAAACATTTTTTAAATATTACTGTACACATTACTCTACCTGCAATATTAAGTTTCAAAATTTGTTAACGAAACTATCACAAATTTTCAAACTAAGTATATATATATTGAAAAGTTTTCTAATAAAGTTTTCTAATACACTCTTATTCGTATGTATGATTAAAATATGACCACAATATAACATTGAAATGGTGTCAAATTGAAATTTCATATATTATAAACTTTCAAAGTATGATATAAATAAATCGTTTCACAAGCAGAAAAAGACAACTAAAGTAAATCAGCGATCAATAGATAAACGTGTATGTTTATTGTAGCAAACTTTTTTGTATGAATGATACACATCAAGTACTCAACTAAAATACTGTTACACTTTACATTTATATTTAAGAACTTCGAGAAATCTAGAGAGTTACAAGTTCAACATACTGGGTGATATTATCCTTTATATTTTAACAAGGCATACATACTTGTATCTATATATCGGAATAGTATAATTAAAACCTGAAGTAGTCTGTGAAAGACAACTGAGAAAATAAGAATTTGGCTCACACAGGTGTTCAAGATTCATAGCCGCTTGGCTGTTACCAATATAACCAAGATAATATTGAAGATAAAATATTGTAGAAGTTATTGACAGTTGATACCAGCTTGATTAATACCTATTTGGCAAAAGTAAATATATAGTCACATTTTTAAGTTGATTGGAGTGGATTCAGAAAGTTAGTCTTCAGTGAACCATAACATAATTACTGATTTACATATATTTTTGAGGTGAATAGAAATGATTTGTAATTGTAATTGTAATTACTAAACTTATATAGATAGGATTTAAACAAAATATTGGCATATATTTGATCTACACATAGATAGTGACAATACATATATAGGACATAAACAAAATATTCTGTTCTATTGGTTAAGAAGGTGAATGCGGAACATTAATTATATTGTTTATATGCATATATCATGCCAAGTATATAATTTAGTAAGCGTTACGTGCATATAAAAAGTGATAGACTACTAAGTCGGGGCATATTACTTTTTTTCATTAGAATTTGCAAATTATACTCTATTTTAATTGAATATATTTTTATACAAACATTGTAGATGAATTTACAACATGTATATATGTGTATATGTATATATAGCTTACATTATATACATAGTTTGCACAAAGTGCAAACATTAAGAAGAATTTATAATTTAAAAAAATAGTGTTAAACTTAAAATTTATAGTTCGATTAATAAAAACAAAATCTAGAAAAATAAATTTACACAGAAAGATACAATCACATGGGATTACATAGACTCGTCTAAACTAACCAAATGTTTTTGCGATATGATTCTTCCGCAGAAATAATAATATACAGAGATGAAACCGCTCTCCAGCAATTGACACATAATCGTAAGTTAACGGATTACGACAAATTAAACAATCAGAATAAAGTAAATATTTTCGTTAAAATTAAAAAACCTAATTTTTAAGTCAAAAACTAGCGGCATTCTCTTTTTCATAAACGTTATTTCTTTAAATGGAGTTACATACAGATAGACTAAAATTACATGATACAGAGCTAGTTGGTTCTTTTTCGGCACATATACTTCCATGATTGCGTCTCTATATACTTATAGCTCTATGATAAGTTTACTCACCCCGGAAAGCAGCTCCTCAACCATGCCAGTCCACTTGCCATCCACAAGGGCTCCATGCTCCTCAGTTACATAGATGGAATATGTGAATTTCAGATCATTCGCAAGCAACTCCACAATATCAACACCGAACCCTTCCACTTCCCCGTCTTTTTTCCTGAACAGATGGGGGTGCTCCTGAATGTGAATTATCGAGGTGACAGCGTAAAATTGAAATTAATAAAAATTATATTACTATATATCAAAAATGTTCAATCATTATTATGACGTTGAATTATAACTTATTCTATTTTGAATATTTATTTTCAAGATTTGCGTAAAACGATTTATTCGTATTTTAATTATTATGTTTATCAGCTATAATTATAAATGATATTCATAGATATTTAAATAGTCGATTTGACAAAGCTATTCTAACAATTGGAATACATGTCTGAATATCAAGGTATCTGCAATTTGTAGAGAAATAATATACATATGTTCACAATCAAATGTATTTCTTCAATAAACTTCATGTTGACATTATTCATAATTATACTATTATAATGTAAACACATTTTTATAAATTGACTGAATAGTTTAAGAAGAATTCAGAAATATAAACACCATATGATATACTAAATTTGTCATGTATATATTTTTAAATAGCTAATGGAAAGTGAATACAATTATATGATATACGAATCATAAGATATACATATTATTTTATTAACATATATTATATAGATTTAACAACATTTTGATTTATGTAATACTAACATAAAATAAGTGTACGTTATCACATTCTACATTAATAAATTTAATTATTGGATATTTATATACATATCTATTATAGCTTATACATATATATTTTTTAAAAACTAAAATAGTTTGCTTTATAAGCTGGTATACAAAATAAAATTTCATAAAAATATGCATCGGACAATTAGGATTTAAAACCAAATTTAAGTTAGTTCATTAAATACGTTTATTTCCAAAGAAACTTTATTAAGCTGAAACAACTCATATATCAGAGAACGATTTATTAAAGAAATGTATAACATTTACAAATACCATGAATACACTTCTCCAACAATAATGGAAATAAAAAAATAAAAAAATACGAATTGATTCAAATCGAACGCATTCAATGCCATACAAGAAGGATTATAAATTTTACAATGGAACCTTCAAACACATCATATTACTGGAAGACAGACCACTTTATCATGCTATCATACTTTTCGGCCCGTCTCACAGATCGAGCAATGAGGTGATAGTAAGGTATTTTAAAATATAAAATGTTACTAACTAAATATATCATTCTATTTAACTCTTCATAATAAAAATAACGGTAATAGAATTTATTAATCTAAAACATTAAAACTTTACTGATAGTATATTTGATATATTTAAAAGAAAAATTCTAACACAAAATGTAATATTAATCTAGTAAATAAATTCAAAAATCATTATCAATTATATCCTACTAACCTATCCTTATTTATCAATTATCAAGCAATATATACGATTTAATATGTATAGTAGTAATCCATGTAGCATATTCATTTAATCCAATTAACACATATTTGAGTTCTTAATGTGGATTTTTTATATTAAAATTTTCCTTTAGTTTTTAAATCGACGTAAGTTATTTAGTGTACAATTTTTTTAAAAACCTTAAAATTATTGTTTATATTCAGTATATGCAGTAAATAAAATTCCAGACGCCAAAAGTTTGTGTTGATTTATAATATTAAGTTGGAAAACTACATTATATATTATGTATTTGTTATATTTTACGCGATAATAAGCTAGAAAAGATATCTGGTCATAAGAATCAATATGAGAAACAAAATAGTCAGGCGATGTACAAAACTGACCTCTACCCCAATAACAGTCATATGCGTTGGTTTTTCAATAGGCGGCATAGGTACGGGCGGTATCTCAAGGCGTGCTTGTTTTTTTATGAAAGGGTTCCAGGTATACCAACCAATCTAATGTAAATAAACAGAGGACATAATTGTACAATAAAGTCTGTTCAAAAGATGTTACACAGACCACATTATTACCGAGTTTCTGCTCAATGATATTTGTGTATGTATAGCGGGGATAATTTTCTTCAATATGGAAAGTCTTTGTATTAAAATGTTTTATACATAGATATTGTATACTATACCTACATTAAATAGGAGATTTAATGTATATAGTACAATATCTATGGTTTGATATGTGATACAAAAAATGATGTTATCTACATTTATAAATATATAACTTGCTTATATTGTAGTGGAAACTTTTGTTACACATTCTAATTCATAGATATTTATTTTCAATATTAAAATTTAATAATTCTAAAAGCGTCATAACATTTTCTTTACTATACCTAAATATTTAAATTAAATTGTATTCAATAATAATCATTAAGAATGAATATTTCTTTTTTATTCCTTTATGATGTGCATATTTTGTACACAAAATGCACATAAATCAATAATCTTACAGTGTATAAAAATAAAAAGTATCTACTTTAATATGTTTATATTACTAAATAATTGAACTGTTTAACTGTTTAACTATTTGTAATATGAATTATTTATTTCATTTGCATATTTTCAATTTCTTAAATTTAAAAATATGCATATATATATTTTGCTACCTAAAAGTACCTACGTTTGTGTAATAATACTTATATACACAGTAAATACCATTAACGAAATAATTATATAACAAAATTAAATAACACAAAATATATGTTATAATTTTACTATATCAATCATGTCTAAAATAAATTATTTATACAATTGAAGATTTGATAATTTTGGACATCAATTTGATATCAATTTACAATAATTATGTTAATAACTATACATGTCTACTCATTAAAATTGAATTATATTATACACAATTATATTATATGTATTTTATTATGTAAATAAATGTTAATAGTTTCATACAAACAGAAAAATAAAAATTTGATGTATTTATATTAAATTTATATGACTATACATGACTATACGATATTATCATAACAAATATAACTATAATGTCACAATGTACTGATTATCTAGGCTTGCTCCAAAAATGACAAAATAATTGTCTATGATTATTTTATATTCTATATATAATGAAAATTATGATTAAAATAAATAAAAAAATTATATTTTGTTTTTTATAGCTATCTGAGTTATTTTTTATAAGATACTATGTAAATATTTATATAAAATACCATTACATTTTTTAAATCAAGTAGCTATATATAATTTTTAGAGTGTGTGTCAATTGAGAAAATCATGTAGCTGCAATTTTGGACTCAATAATAGAAATACATAACAATAATTGCCCTTATTTACGAAACGATATAGGCAAATAACTTACTGGATTCAGCTCATGAGGATACAACGAATAAATACCAATTTTCGCTGATGTTCTTTCTCCGAGGTCATTGAAGGTAACATTTGTCGGAGATGTACCATTAACTATCAGAGCATCTAATGTCTAAAAGAGATAAAGCATACTATACTATTGCTATATTTGATTATTACGGTTAAGATATTTACAGTGAAAATGAATACAGAACGTATGTCATGCATAGCACATCATGTAAAATAGAAAGTATAGTATATATGTTCATGTTTAGGTAGATTATATTTATTTTAACTTTTCTGCAATTTAATTTGTTACAATAATTTATTTTCTTCGGTTAAATTTGTCTCTGTGCATGCGTGTTAAATGTTGCCAAAATCAGATATTTATTCTATTTATAGATGTCTTGAAATGCATTTAAAGAAACATTACGGTTCCTAGATTCCATGAAGAACTATCATATAAAAGACGCGGAAAAACTGGCGCCTGGAAAATATTTACTTTTATAATATCAAAATAACTGAACGCTGTTACTGGTTTCAGATAAGTAGTGACATACAAAAAGAGTATAACAGACTAGTACATATAACAAACTGTAAAGTACAAACTATTTCCAAAAATATTTCACTTGCTGTATGTTTCATGAGTGCATACTATATAGATTTACAAAATGTAACTTACAAAAGTTTTACTTAGACATATAGAAGACCTATAGTCTTAAATAATGTTCCGTGAAAGAAAACTTGGAATTTTTATAACTCTTGGATAAATATTAACTTACTACAGTTATTTATTTATTACTATAGAAGTTTGCCTTTTAACAAACTTCTAATAGTTAGTTTCATATCTAATCAAAAATTAAAAGAAAATATTTCTATTCAATAATTAAAAAAATGTGCATTAAGACTATATAAGATATACCGAAAATTGTTTGAAAAGCTTTTCTTATAAGCAGAGAGAATGAGGCATACCTGTTTTAAATCATAAGGATTAGATACCCAGTTCCCAGCTTGTAGTTGATCCAGACTGAGTCCAATCAGATACTTGTCCTTCGCTTTCGCATCAATCGAGATGGCCATAGAACACTTTTCACTAACAAAATAGATGTAAATGTCAAGCCCTCCAAGATCCATGAAACCGAAATCCTGGCAGACTACCCCTGGAATGATCCATTTGAAGGGGTATGAGGCAATAGCCATATACCGCGCCTGTCGTGGAATTACGTTAAATAATACAGGAAGGAATCAAAACAGTTGTTTGTTAAATACATTTAACAATACCTACAAGGGTGTAATAATAAATGTTATGTATAACACAATAATAATTGTTTGGTTAGTATTGCCCAGCCTATAGTACTAAAATTTTCAAATGATTTCTTTCATCTTTTATGCAGTTCTTTGTGTGTAAAATATATTTGTCCAGTTGAAGAAGACGATAGACTTTCTTTTTTTCGAATTTAACGAATACTATACTTCAACAATGACTTATGAATCAAGCGATTTCGGCGAATACAATTTAATTATTATAACGTAATTCATATTCATATTTATATTTATATTTATATTAATATTCATATCATTTATGTATTTTGTTGTTGTTTAGAATAAATTTAAAAATAACTTATTTAGAAATAATATATTTAGATACCACAAATGGCTTTATGTTGCTACTAAATGACATTTTAAAGGTACTAACTAAAATAACTAAAATAACTGCAATATTACCTATTGGATAACAAAATGAAATTAAAATAGTCGATACTTGAATTTTGATATTTTTATTAGCATGCAATAAAGTTTCCTCTAATACATAATTAAATCAATTATAAATGTATAAAAATTTGTAAAGTACATGTAATATATATAATGCCTGAAAATTATGTATTTTGCATTTATAGATCATAAAAATTAGTTTATATATGTATCATAAATATTTAATAAAGTTAAGCGAATAACTGAAAGGATATCTGGCTATTATAGTCTGCGGCGTATAGGCCGTTTCACAAACGATTTGGTTTGGTTCAAACCGGTCTAAACCAAACTATTTTTTCAAATGAATTTTTAAACCGTCCAAATTGCAGAGACGCTCGAAATTTCTCGAGATTTGCGTTTTATAATAATAATATTTGTATCAATTCATATTATTATTAATAATAATAATAATAATATTTATTCATTTATATGGCGCCGCATTATTGTACACAATGTATGTAGCGCAATTTTCTCAGAGTACAAAATTTAGTGTATAATAAATACAAAGGTTTTGTCAAATATAAGTCGATATGCAGTAAATAAATATAAAGCATCAAATTTAAATTGTAAAAAGGTGTGTTTTAAGAGAACAACAGATATTGATCTTAATGAAAGGAGAAGTTGGTTCCATATATTAGGAGCAGCGACCGAGAAAGCACGATCTCCAGTCCTGCGAAGATTTGACCGTTTATAAGTTAGTGTTGGTGCAGATGTTATTATATTTACATTTGTATAATGTGCTTGTTATAACGTATTTTTTCTTAAATTCTTAATACGATAAGTGTGACAGTGGTTATAATTTTTGAAATATATAAAGTCATAGTCATGATGCAAGATAATGAAGTAGGTACCTAATATGAACAGTGCTATACATACCTAAAGCATAAAAGATAGTAATCAAGTCAAGAGGAAGCCTTCTATACATATTATGTGAAATATACAATCTAGTATAGTACCTAAAAGAGCTTTTAAAAATCAGACAACTATTTATAGGAGTACATTATCTGTAAATATTTTACTTGTATATACTCCTACCCATAGAGTAATTAGTTTAATTACTCTATGCTCCTACCTATACGTAGTTACAGATCAGTTCTGTTGAAAAATGATTCCTCCAATCAAATTACGAAAGATGACCTATTTTTTAAATCGAATTGTTGAAAGTGTGAACAAAACGTCAGTGTTTAAAACATGTTTAG
The DNA here is from genome assembly GCA_036023295.1 of Invenusta paracnida. Taxonomy (NCBI): domain Eukaryota; kingdom Metazoa; phylum Platyhelminthes; order Proseriata; family Coelogynoporidae; genus Invenusta; species Invenusta paracnida. The sequence goes on from JAYRBW010090282.1 coordinate 11,956, forward strand.
ACATCAGGGCCGCGGGGAAAGTTACAGGTAACAAAATATGACTGGTTTCAATGCGCTTAGCATAGGTTTTCAAACTGAAAGTTGAGTTCACACTTTCAGTTGGTAGCGGCAGAATTGTGCTTGATGTTTATATCTAAAATACTTAAAATATATTAATTGTTATATTAAATCATTATATTTAAAATAGATGATACGAGTGTTTTAATTATAATACATAATTCTTCCTAGTCTAGCATAATTTCTAGCCTCATAATTGTGCGATGGTAGCTATTATTTTAGTTTATAAGAAGAGCTGTCCGTGCCATAGAGTAATAATATTAATACTCTATTATTATTATTATATTACTCTATGGTCCGTGCTGTTCGAATTACAACGAATTTGACATGTCTTTATGACTAAAAAGTAACATTCAGGTTACCGGAAGTGATCTTGAATATATTGATCAATGAATTTCATCAAAACGGCGGAATGTTCATCCACATTGTTCCTTTTATGTTTTAAAAAATAATAGAAAATATTGCTGTGATGTCTTTCTGGTAAACTAACAATCTATCTTAGTTGATTTGTTATGATTTATAATACAATTTCGAGTTCTCTTAAACTCATGAACAAATTATTGTTAGGTAGAATGCCTAATATTGTCGTAATTCAGATATTGGTTACATTTAATTTATAAATACTCAAATAAAATATCTTAAATTTGTATGTGACTGAAACTATTTTTCTTCTCATTAAAATAATTTATTTTATGTCCTAAATGTGTTTGAACGCGTTTGAGCACGTTCAAACTCAGTCAACTTTGAGTTAAAAATAGTTTGACTATAGAACTCATTTCTACGAGGAATCCTTTGCATCATAGACATTGAGCTATCTTTAAACATTTTTAAACCAACTGAATTGAACTAAAACGACATTCTAAAATGGCCTATACTTATCTCTCTTCCAGCGAAAGTGTGATTGTCTATGTTGTAGAATGTAGGAAAATATCCTAGGTGTATAATTGACATTGGTGTTTAAAAAATATATGTTTTCAAAATGACATTTTAATATATTACATATACATATTGAAAGCTAAAAAATAAAAATATTTTAATCAAACACGTCATCAAACAAGAATATAAATAATATGTTAATGAATCAATATTAATTACTGAAAGTTTAGTGGTAGATTTATGTATATAAGGGATTTTATATTAATATTTATTTAAACATTTGAAATGATTAAATAATGATTAAATTTAGCCACACTATCTTGTATATTACCTAATAGTCTTTATTTACGCGTGCATATTATACTTACATTATATATACCTACTTGTGATGTATATTAACTGTATGTACTATTTTCACTATATAAGAAAAAAGGTGTAAACAGAAAATTTGAATAAAAAATGTTTCGTAAAGGATATATTTAGAATTATACTTATTACGTTTAACACAGTAAAACATCATATTTTTAATTAAACTGTTTCAAGTTTTGTAAATTATTTTTTCATAAACAAATCTGCGCAACATCTTTGTAATTTTATATTAATGATTAGCTGTATTATTTTGTAAGAATTGATTTATATTAAAATATTAATAATCCAATTACAAATAATGCTACACGTTTAAGCATATTGAAAAGTTCAATAAAGTTAATAGATAAAAAACATATCCTATTATTAAAGTATATAAAGAATGTTCTATTATGTTTATTAAAAATATTAATTTCATCACAATATTTTTACATATCTGACCAAACAATTACTAAAATACTTCGTAACAGCTCACACATTAAACAAAGATATATAGTCCTGATAGGATAAAATATTTGGATAATTATCAGTACATACAAAATAACTTACTCGGTTTATGAATACACTGAGCTCTTTCAGATCAACTTTGAGTATGACGGTTTCATATTTGTCTTCCCGAATGATGCGTAGGATGTCTACTACGACTTCTTCGAGTTTATCGGCAGGGGTTTCATGAAGCATCCAGAGTCTGGGCGAAAGTGTCGTGTGGTTCATGTAGGGCTCCAAGAAAGAGTGGTATTCATCTGCATATCACCAGAGAATTGAACGACAATTTAGAGCCCATTGAAATGATTTTGGATGGAACTAATTATCGAGCTCTGAGAATGCATATTATAATTGAAGAGTGACTACGTGGAAATTCAATACTTACTGGAGTAAAAATATTGATGTTTAAATAACTGTTATTTATTGGCGTTTAAGATTTTGTAACTCTGTATATAAAAAGGTTTCTCAAATAATATATTAGAAAAGAAAATATCTAAGCAATAATAACCAAATCAGTAGCCATTTGCTATTGACAAATAAATTTATACCTGCTTGATTGTCCTTCACAATGACTGCCACCTTCTTTGCATGAAAATATCCCATTAAGTCGACAGTGGCAAAGGCATAGACCTCCTTTCTCAGAGATACTTGGAAGATATTTACATCCAGACCGAGATTTCTTATCACTAGAGAATGCGAGCCCTCTTGGACGAAATATGAAATATTGAGAGAGGCTGCAGTTATCGCCCAAACGTAATTGAAGTCTCCAATCAAATGAGTGATCTTGTTTGTCTGAACGAATTTTCTTTCTGAGAAAGTAGGAGGGGTTATGGAAGAGGTAGTAGACGAATGAATTTGATCAGTAATAACTTTCAATGCTGTCTTAGCACTGTTAAACATGTAGAAAACTTATTTACTATATATGTTAGAGTTGCATAAACGTGAACTAGTTTTCTGTTATGTGATGGAAAACTGTTTTATTCTTATAAAATATCATTTTTAGAAATTAAAAAAAAAACTTATATTTACTATTTTTGAACTGTCAATGTTTTTCATAGAAGCTCGGCATTTCGCTAATTAGGATTAACAGGCCCAAGAGGATATACTTTATAGGATGTAGGTGGCACTTTTAAATCCACTAATAATGGTAATGCATGTTGGATTCTAAAATTATTATACAGTATCATTTCGATCCTTTTACAAATAGAGTTTAAAGTGGTGACATGGTTTATATATGTAGTATAATACTCGTATAAACACATTTAATTTTCATACTATAAAAAAATATAAAATCTCACGATAAATGTAAAATTATTGCATAAGGGTTTTGTTTAATTTAGTAACTACATTGATTAATTTAGTATTGTTAATAAGATAATAGATATTAATTTAATTGATAATTAAACATAGCGTTAGAATAAATTTCTAAATGGTAAACGTGCAATGAAATTATTTATCAATAAAAAGAAATATATGTACGAAATGTATAAATACACTCTTAGATTTATACGAGTATGTATGGGTATATATGTATATACAGTATCTTTGTATATTATTATTAGACAAATGTTATTTATATATTTATTATTATATGTGAAAATTGTCAATGTACATGATGTAATTCTATTGAATAAAATAAATAAAATTCGTAGTATATTATATATTTTTGTTGTATTATTTGTTCAGATTTAAGGTGTTTTTTTTATATTCATGTATTTATATAAAATTTATGAAGCCACTGCATAATAGTATGAAATCAAATTTAGAAAGTGTATAATTCGTATATATTTACTTCTTTGGGAAAAAATGTGTTTTTATTTTCTATAAAATGAATATTATATATATTTTTGGTAAATAAAACGTTACAAGTATTATGAAACACATAAGCATACCAATAAAGTTATACGACAGATTTCAAAATCTAAAAGTCTATGTTGATCTTACATACTTCAATAAATTTTTGAACAATTAAATTATTTTAAATGTTGCAAAATACAAAAAAACACATTATAAATTGGAACATACTTTATTCATAATTTCGGTGAAAAATGTGTTTAAAATGTTGTAAATTTTAAAGGAAATAGCATTGTGTGGTATAATATATTGTTATGCGGTGATTATATATAGTACATAATAGTACATTATATATATGTAGTACATCTTATACAAACATTATAATATATATATATATACAAGGAATGTATATAATTATTTAAAACGGAAATTACAAATATTCATGTATATATATTGCCTCTTCTACAAATGATGTATATTTGCAGTACAATGTCATGTATTGATAATATCAGTTTAATCTCTTTCGGTCAATTATTAGCAGGTATACATGTATAGTTCCGATACTAATCTGAACTATTGGCATTTGGGTATATACCATTATTTTACATGACTTTTAATTTGTTAAGTTGCTACATAAAATATATATGTATAATGCATTGCAGATGACTATAATACAAAATGTATAAGTAGAACAAGAGAAGTGCCTTAAAACAATTACATACGGGTATGTTTCTTAAAATTGAATAAGTTGTAAATATAATTTTTTCAAGCCACAATTAGGTTGCTTAATTCTTAATTGCTAATCTTTCCAAGCCACAATTAGGTTGCTTAATTCTTAATTGCAAACAAAGTTTGTTCAACTTGATGAAAATAAAATATCTGACTAAATGTAAAGTTTAAGTTATAAGAAAAAACATTGTAATCAATTAAGCAAGTAAAAGTCTATTTTAGAACGTACAGACAAGTTTGATTTTATACTCGTATTTGACAAAGTTATAATAATAAATAATTGTCTTTATTCACGATATTTCCTGTTTTATGTATGCTGTTGTTATGTCAAATTAATTTATTGACTTTCGCTAGTTGAAAATATCTTTTCTTGTAATGGGGCAGACAAACAAGAGCAATAGAACACTAAACTCTCAAAAATCTGTTTTACTATACATATATAAGATATTTGGTAGCAAATCGATAAAATTCAATTACAATTTTGGTTTTGGTTTTCGACCATATAATATATTCACAAATAAAATAAAACATATTCATAAAGTAAAACTGTTAAATAAAAATGTCTAGAGAACAGAATATTTAAAAAATATATTAGTGAATCACAGTAATATGTTATGGTACCTTACGAAAATTACCAATAGAAAGCCTAAGCAATTTATAATGCCTATTTTTTAAATATAAATGATACTTACGACTATCCAAGGATTCATATCCAGTCGATTTAGCATTATAGGGCACTACCATATATTCAATATTTTTATCTAATTCGCGATCCTTCAGATGAAAATCCAAAGATGACTGCCATCTTTCATTCACAATACCTGGAGAAAGATAATAACAATTTGTGTTAATTATTTGATACAAGGAATGTTCTATGATAAGCTCAACCACAGGCAATGATTTGTAATCGAAAAAAATGAAAGGCTATATATTATGTATGAATTCATTGAAAAACATCAAAACATCAAAAATAAGTTATGGAAACTCCTAAATGAAAAATTTGAAATAAAACTATTTTTGATATGCACAGTTATGTTAATGCTTTAATAGCGAAGACTCCAAAAAAAGTATATTATTATTAAAGCAACAAACTTGTTATTCACTATTAATGTCTGTAGTTAAAGTTTTATTTTAAAAATATATGTATGTACATATACCTGTAAAATTATAAATAAAATTTTAAAAATAATAAAGATATATCAACCTAAATTATTATACGATTAAATTTAAATAAGAAACATATAACAAGTTTATAAACTAAAAGATAGTACAACTTATAACTTCTCTAAATTACAGTAGAAACAAAATTAGTATATATTATGTAAAATTGAGTGCATAGGGATATTTTTAGTGAAATTAACCAATCACATTTGAAATGTCTGCTACACTGATAATGTCGATACACTTTTTTAATTCTGATCCTCTTTTTACTATTGATCACAATATGATAGAAGATAACATCGAAAGTTTAATCCCCTCGATAACATTTCTTTTCAATCTAAATAACTTTTATTATGTACTCTTAACTTTTTCACAGGACCACACAGTCATTATCAACATGTTAATTCAGTATAAGACGACAGTTTCAATGATCATTCTCTCTTAATTCATGTTTATTAAAATTAGCGAATGAGTCTAAAAATGCGTATTACATATTTAAAAAGAGACATCATCATTAGTAGTTAAATAAAAAAATCCAATTATGTGTTATGAAATTTAATCGTGTAACGTTTATTCAGTACACTAGAAATGTATTTTTAACTACTCAGTTCAAACTCCAGATGAGTATATTTAAATAGACTTTTAACAGACGTTTTATGGGTCAGTGCTACAATTCTTAAATCTACTTTACATAGTGTCTGTAAATATACTTATTTTAAATAAAAGGATATATATACTTATATATAATTAGGTATTTAACATACGTTTTCTGAAAAACATCAAGGAGTATTCATTAATAAGACAATAAAATGGAAACAATTAATAAAGACAAAATAGTGTGATTATTTTACAGAGCAAACTAAGAAAAAATAAAAGATACACGGAAGTTAAAGGAAGAAAACAACTATTTGAATATTAAGAGTAGCCTATTCCTAAAATACGGTAAAATAAATAAATTCCAAAAGGGAAAGATCAATTGCAGGAAATCCAATATATTACATGTATATATATATTATATTTATATTTAGTATGTACTTATGAGGAAATCGAGAATAAACCATTATAGTTTTGTGTATACATTATATGTATATTTGCTATAATAAGGAAATATTTAATTTAGTCCAAATACCAAAATGAATGTGGTTATCTATATATTTCATTACTGATATTCTTTATCTTTCCTGTCCAATAACATTATATGATTTTCTGCACAATTTTAATATAATGTGATAATATGTGATAATAGTCATATTTTATTATCCTACAGAAGTATACATACTTACTTACCTAGTTTTGCTTTTCCACCATTAACTAACACAACACTATATAGTAATAACAAAGCTTTGAATAGAGGAATATATCCATGGCCTTCTTGCAGTAATGACATTCTTACACGTCATGCAATATAAAATCAAAATATATATTAAATAGGTACTTTATAGGAAACCAATATTTACTAAAGATATAATGCTTCATAAAATATCTTTAGTTACAATATACTATTTCTAATAATACAGCGTATAACTAGATCTAATATAATTGGCTCAACAGTTTACCAATACCAAGCGTCTTATATTGAATTATTATATACATAGGTACATATTATATACATTTACATAGGTATAGGTATATTGTTACATTACATTATATACACATTACTTCTAGTGCATATAATTAAATGCAATATGTATTTTATATGCATCCATGTAACCACAAGCTAGGCCTTGAATGATAAATGGGCAGTATAGTTACCGTATTCAAGATCAGAAGCAGACAAATTATATGTAGGTTATTTTTAAATTATACAAGATTTATGAATGTAACAAAAGTAACTATACTGAAATATGTGTTTATTTATTTATAATTATGCTGTTTTCACAATTTTAGACACTTATTTCTATTCTGTATATTGCAAGGGAACATAAATAACATATTTAGTTTAACTATTTAGTTACAAAATGCCATTAAAACGAAATATATTCTTATCTTCGAGGAGTCTTTAAAAAATTCAATATAAGCTGCAAACTTTCAATTTCCTGTTAAAAATCTGAGACTAAAATAAATTAACTCGATCTCAGTCTATAAAACAGTAAAAATGCATGAACACTGGTATTTATAGGCTGTATCATAAAAAACCGCGTCTCTAAAAATAGTGCATTTGAAAATAATTTTCTAGATTTGAAAGAAATTCAATGTATCTATCCGCATTAATATGCTCGTTTCTGGGCATAATTTCATAATAATGTTGACCCCTCTGAGAAACGGCTACAATAACGAGAAACTTCTTCTCCATAGGAGATCTTCTTGCAGTTTGTCTTATTTCCTCATCTCCATCTGGACCAAGCCAACTGCCAATTTTATTGCGGGGTTGTAGTTTTCGACAATAAAAAAGTTCTCGTCTATTGTTACTAAGTTTGTTTTAGTCAATCTGGATGCAATTGATCATTGATTTGAAATTTGGTATCGATATTTATATGAATATTTAAATACATCGAAATCATTGATATCGATATTGAAACATAGACAATATATTTGGAGACGCGGTTTTTTATAATACAGCCTATACATATATTAAATGTGAAAATATAATCTAAGATGATTTTGTCAGCCAAAATTACAATTGATTTATAACTTTAAAGCACTTGACCGATTTTGTATTATTCATTAGATATTTTTAATGTGTTTCAATAAATTATAAATAGTTAGTAAAATGAACATGACTGATTGTTTGACATAGGTATAAACAACTATAGTGGAGAAGCTGGGTCATTCCCGCGAAATATGTACAATTGGCTAAAATGCAGGGGAAAAAAGAAGTTCTTATAACTACATCTATATTCCTATATTTTAAAGCTAAGATATTCAGCTTTCTTGCCCTAAAAAAGGTAATGTATATTTCGCTTAACACTTAAAATATTATTATTTTATTACTAACATAAATGTGTCCGTGTTACGACCGCAATTATTGGATGTCTATTCTTTTAACTTTATATATGCGGCTGTTTGCAAGTATTTAGTATATATTTTCTCATTTTATATTTTAATATATTATTAATACTAAGTGATAGACGTCTAGACAGGTAAATGTCGAGACTGGTCGGGACTCTTGTCCGAAATATAAGCAAGTAATAGTGTTACGAAAATCATAATCGAAGGAGGGAGTGTTACTGTTAATTAATTAATAAATTCGAACTCTTGTTTGCAGGTAATATAAAAAAAATTTTTTTTAATTTTTCACTTGTATGGCACATCTTATAAGTGTATGCATGGCAAAATAAATTAGAAAATTCAAAATTATGCCTAGACAGCTATACTAGAAATGTTCAAATAGTCGACTAATAAAGTGTTAAGAAATTAATATTTAAAGAATCTTCATTTTGATTCGTAGTGTATATTTGGAATATATTAAATCCTATTTATCTCTATGGTATACTTCTTACAAACTGAATACAATATACGTTAAACTAGATCATATGAAACGGGAAATATATACCTTAGTATACGTTTTGAATAAACAGTGTGAAATTTTTTCGAAAAACTCCAAGAAACGAATCATTGGTTTATATATATGCAGTTAGAACCACTAAAATGGTGCTCGGGTTTGTAACCATGCTGCAACAAACCAATAGCATTTTGAATGTCTAGACATTTGTAGCTAAGGCGAAAATTTAGACAGTATGATACAGTGGCTGCGTGTAGCATCTTCATTATATCTGTATTTTCTTGCAAGGTCGAGAAAGTCTACAGAATCCTAATCAATGCTAGCCGCGTTATGGCCCTGTCACACCTTGGCGATTTAGTTAGCGTATACGCGACGTATGACAATGCGCTAGCATACGTCAAATAAGTTAGGGGCAAGTTTATATAAGTTAAAAGCACGTGAAAACACGCTGACATACGTCGGAGTACGATGAGGTCTTCTGTATGCACAAAATTTCCCGACGTATGGCTAATACGTTACACATACGAGGGCATAAGTTGTAGATAAGTTAAGTGATCTTTTACACACGCTACATGTAAGTTATTCATAAGTTGAAATACGTCGAGATAGAGTCTAGCGTCACCAAAACTTATGTC
>JAYRBW010090293.1:0-21501 GCA_036023295.1 Invenusta paracnida
TAGAGTTTTAAACATAACATATTTTTATGTTTTTTTTTTAAATCGGGATATTTTTTTGGCTCACTGAAATGCCTAATATATACCTCTCTATATCTGCATTGTTAAATTTTGAGTTTCACAAAAATTGTAGCGGCCTAAAAAATCACTAAATTACATAAAATATAACTAAATCACAATGTGATTAAAATTACAGCTAGTGGCAATACTGTTCTTTTTGAGTTTTTGTTTTCTTGTCTCTCTAGATAATTATAAAAAATGTTCAGTTAATAAACCATTTAGTGTTAATATGGTCAGCTTACACAATATGTACCAATAAATAGGAGCTTCCATGCTATTAGTATGCATGTACCAATAATATTCAACACTATTAAAACCATTGAATAATGACCACATTTTCAATAGACAAAAAATATTGACAAGCCACAAGGTGGTTGCATTGTCAATAGATTCTATGACATAAAAATACTAGACAAAGTCAAACACTTAAAGAATTATGATATCTATGGTATACATCATGGCATCCCATAGTTTCACTCACATAAAATTGAGTGCAATTATATTTGTGTTACTTACTCTTAGATAGCATCATTGACATTGTTTGTATTTGTATTGTAAAAGTCAATAGCTAAAGTCTAAATTAACAATAAAAACATGGCAATTACTTCAAAATAAAACAATTAAAGAATTATTATATCTGTGGTATAAATCATGGCAATGTATAGTTAACATGTTTAGTTATTTTTATATTAATACTTAATTTTTATATTAATATTAAATTAATAATAATAATAAATATAAAACAAAAAAACATAAATTAAAATACCTTCAAAATACAAATTCCACAAAGCCATCAAAGCCATTATACTCCGCCACCTATGAGGTGTTAAAGGAAACATTACGCTCAATGACGCGTTTAGCACAATTTATTAAAGCGGCGTAAAAACACTAGTAATAGTAAAAAAAATAATAATCAGCTGGATGACGAAAATATTAAATATAGCGCAATATGAGTCTGTTTTCCGTGTGGACCAATGCGATTGGTAGTAGGTATTAATTGATTCATTTAAATATATTTCATGTTACCTAAACAAGAATAAAAAATATTAATTTGTATACCAGTTTTCAATTAAAAATCTATTTTCAATAATAAAATCCATGTTTATAAGCCTTTACTGGGAAAATAGAGAAAACAAATTTGAATAAGTCAATGTAAAAAAACATTTATACCTATTGAAGAAAATTACACAGAAAACTTTAGAATTAATTTTGTAATCATATTATAAAAACCATAGAAGGAATACAAATACTCTATGATAAAAACTAATTGATTTAAAAATTGAAGAAAGATTAAATTTTGTTTCTTTCGTATAGAATGTAGAATTCTCGAGTTTAGAAGCTCAATTCTATGTTTTGAAACCTTATTAAAAAATACTATCCTAAATTTCGGAGAAATGGGAAAACTTTTAGATAAAATTAATAGGTTCTTCATATCGTCGTTCATAACGTCAATCATATTATATACTCTATAATAGAGAATATTATTATCCATCTGTTATCTATGGTTGACAAATAAAGAATGAATGTATCTGGAATAGATACCAAAATATTGAAATTGAAAGACTCAACAAAACTATTTGAGCTGATTGAAGAGTATTATAGCTTAAGTCACCCAAAAGGAGGGGCAGTTCAACCTGAATTAATTATTACACCCAATTATATTTATACACCCAATACATATTATATTACATATATACATATATGATATATAATATATACAATTATATATTATATATTATACTATACCCAATATATTATACACCCAATGCTATTTTATCCAATTTATTTTCGTTTTATCTAAACCTTTTTTTACTATCTCCATTATATTCTGCCGCAATACATATAACATTTGAAGCTCTTCTTTGATGAACAGCAGCTCTATAAAATAAGTATTGATTAATTTTTTGTTTAATTTAATTTAATTGAAATGTTTATATTTTATTATTTTTAATTTGGTAAATAACACCGAGTTAACTCAATAAAAAATTGAAATCTAAAGTGTTAACCTCTAGAGGTTAGTGTTAAGCAAAAAAATAAATGGTTTATTTAATTAAAATCATATAATGATATATCAAACACTTACTAAAAATTATAATAATATAATATTATATTATAAATGTATTAAAGTTATTTTTGTACACGTCAACATATTAATTAAGCAATATTTATTACCATTAATTTTTAGCTTTTTCTAGTGTTCAGGTTAGGAGTAACATTTGAGTTACTCAGGTGTTAATAAAGCGTTAACTCTGAGTAAACACTGAGTTAACTCGATTTTAGAAACGATTTCAAGTTTTTCATGAGTTCGGGTTGAGTTAACACCTGAGTTACACTAACACTAACTCAACACAAAACTTGAAATCGCTCAATGTGAGTACTAAATAAGTAGTGTAGCTTACAAGTTAGCAAGTCACACACGAATGGAAAGGACTAAATAAACTTACAAAACTATATTTTTTAAAAGTGCATGTCGAATTCAATGGTTAGAAAGCTTGAACCCTCATACCACAGATCCAGGGTTCTAATCAGACTATCTCCTGGATGTAGCTGGTATTACTTAGACGCATTCATACCGGTAATATACTCATTTCAAAATCATTAACTATGTTTATAATTATGAAATTGTTTTAGATCATCGTGGCTGAATACTTTAATTTTATACTAAATTATGATATAATATTTCCGTCCAATAATTCAACTAATAATTCCATATTTTATGATAAACTTGAGACCAATATACGCACCTAATAACTTCGACACACTTCTTCAAACTACGAAAAAGATTAACACGCCTCTTTCCTGTTCTGAAAATACTTTTCTAGTGCTTATCAGCAATTTTAACTGAAAAACTTTTTAATTAACTGCATATTCTGCAAATAAATCAATTTATTTAAAAAACATCGGCCGCTATTGACTGTAAACCCAACGTGTTCTGGTTACTTTTAAATTACTCACTGGAAAGTTCTTAATGAATACACATTTTTTCACGAATTACATCCTTATTTATAGTTAAAATGCACGGACTACAGAAAGTCTCTATATTACAATTTATTGGAAAGTCTAAAATTACAGAATAAGCATAGTATTAATATAATATTCGGCTACGAAGAAATGTATGTTTGACACTGACAATATAGAATTAAATTCTACGTCTAGACTGGTATATTCAATTGAATCACATTTACCTAGTATCATTTGATAACATAAGGACAAAAGCTATTGTGTATTATAATCAAAATATGTACATTTATTCATTATAAAAGCTTTAAAAAGCATTTCATAGCCTATAAAAAATATTGCCATCAATTTAGATTGATTAAGTAATTAAATGTCTAGTCATAGCTAAAAGTAAGGCCATTTTGCAGTTCGCAAATAGTCGGTAAATTACATGAGCAATTCCATTGATACGGTAGTTATAAGTACGGTAAGTTAGTGACAAATCTTGTCTATACTATAGTATCCACCGACTGCATATATAGGTATACTGAAATTTGAGTAATTAAACGAGTGGGTGAAAAATGCATACCGTAGTTTAATTATAAGTTTAATACCTGCAAAGAGTTTTAGCTTTAACTCGTCAGTAGCGACAGCTCCAGGGGTGGGCAAGCTTTTCTTGATGACGTCCAGGATACTATCAGCCTCCTCATCAGTCGCCTTCTTCTCTTTCTGCCAGCAGTGCACGTACATCTTTAGTGTGTCGTAGAACTGGAGTCCAGTGGCAAAGAGGGCACGTCGGCCTCGTACAATCAGACGGGGGTCTTCGAAGATCTCAAGCATTTCTTCCAGCTTTAGAGACTGAAAGAACTTTCCTAACTTGTGGAGTTTGAATAGGCGACGTGCGATGTAGCGCAGACAGTGGTCATGCAGCTCGTGGAGGGGGTAGCGTCGTGAAATCCGGTAGAAGGCGAGGATCGTGGTAGGTCGCATGTTGCGATAAATGAAGCGCAGACAGAGATCCGTAAGTCGAGAAAACTGGAGATAGTCGGCAGTAAAAATGGTTCTCTCGAGGATACCCACCGAGATTGCCAGTCTTCCAGTATATATGAAGTGGAGTGCATCGGAGATACCACCCTTCGTGAGAACACCCATATTGACAACCTATGTATAGGGGAAGTAAATATGTGTATGCATAGATATCTGAATTAGTTTCTCTAAATTGATAGACTTCTCAACATTACGAAAAAATCAGCGTTCGTTAAACAATAGGTAAAAATCAAAATGGAAGAATGAGATGAGCACCAGTCAGTGGTATACTATAAAAATGGTTTGAAATATAGTATAGTGGTTTACAGTTTGTACTAACCTGATCCCGGTCAAAGTTGTCTGTGTCATGTTCTATAAGGCACCGGAAGAAGTCACAAGCACAGGAAAGCATGTTGCGGTGGGCATAAAATTTAGTGCCTTCTACTAAGAGTGTAATGTCGCAAAATTGCTTGGATGACCAGTAGGAATCAAGTGTAGAAAATAAATCGACTAGTTAAAAAACAAAATTTAGAAAAATATATACTTGAAGTAATACAACTTACTAAATTTACTGTTAAAAATATAACAAAAGAGAAAGTTATCATTTTATGCTATAAAAATATAAGTAATATGAATGATATAATATATATGGACATATAATATGTATAATGAAAAAATTACTTACCGACAGTCTTCTCAGCTAGGGTATCTAAAAAATTTAAATGTAAAAATATAAGTTGGCACCACTTAACAAAAATATATTATATTTAGCTTAAAACATACTTTCATAGACGTCCATATTGTGCAAATTTTCTAAAACAAATTTAAAGAATAAAGTGGATTTTTTTAAATATTAATATACTTAATTGATTACTTATAAAGAATAACATTCAGCATTAATAAGGTTTAATTTTAAATCAAACATTGTATTTAAAATGTCATTTACAGAGTATATGAAAACATAATTAATTATAAAAGCAGTATTAAAATATAAATGGCTCAGAGTAGTTCAGATAGTAATCTAGTTAAATAGCCTAAAAATTATGGATTGAATAAAAAATAATATTATTGCCAAAACAGTCATTTCTATTGGTTATATATATATATATTGATGTCAACTAAATAATTAAAAAAAGAGTCAAATATAATAAATAAATCAAATACATTCGCTCCAGTTTAAATTATAAGGTTAAGATAAATAGTTTAAAAAATATAAACATTTGGGAAATACTTATACCTAAATGTTCAGAGACAGTAAACAAAATAGTGTTGCACCCTACATTATGTAGGGACTAAATCGTTAGAAAGCTAATAATATTTGGGGTACAATAATATAACAACTTAAGTATATAGCTATACTACTTAACTATATGTTAGTAAAAAATCTATCGATAGTCGCCAATTATTTTATAAACACACTTTGCAAGAATCATATAAAACAAGAGATCAAATAATTCACCCTGTTTCGTGCATTGATTCATAGTTATTTAGTTTTTTTTATAACATTCTCTCCAAGAGTAGTGCAATTATTTCTGAGTACAGTATGTCCTATCTGTCCTTAGAACATAAAAATGAAAAATGTATAGATATATAATTTCTACAAATAGACATATATCGCTATGTATGTAAACATAATCATAATTTAAGTTTTAGATTATATTTTAAATATATTAAACTTTAAAATCAGATACCTGATATTGCAGCTTAAAAAACAGAAAAATGGCAGTGAAAGTCTTGTTCCGCATATTTTTGCCACCTGTTGATATAAATACTTAAAATCAGCATGAAATCAGTACACATGGTCTTAAAATCTAAGATCAATAGATAAAGTTATTGCAAAACCTATTTAATTAAATAAACGAAGTTGTTTATTTCTTGTAAATGTTATTCATGAAATTAGTTATGACATTTTCTTTTTAATTGTAATGGTATATAATTATGGAAACAATAATAAAGATAATGTACTATATATTTTGCATTATCTATGAAAGAAAGTGAAAAATAACCATGACATACATTTTTATGTCCTAATACTTATGAAATGTATACTGCACCATAATAAAAGAAATATTATATTTTAGTAATATATAAAATATTTACTTCATTGTTGCTAATGGCTTGCCTAATTTTTTATTAAATAGAATTGTCAATTTTATAAAATAGAAAACATTTGTCATACACAATCTTGTTCAAAGGGACCATGAAAATATAACCATATAAATAATCTAAAAAAACAGATTATAGAAAACAGTTAAATTTGATAGTACAATCAGTTTTTGATTATAGTAAATATGCATAATATATTGTTGCTGTAATCCACTAATAATTTTGTCATTTTAATTGTACATATGGTTTGCAAACAAGATATTTATGTGGATATACTACATAACTAGCTTGGTAAATAATTACTAAATTAAAATAAATGATTGAAAGTGTATATTGATTGATTTATAATTACTTATTATTTTGTTTCCAAGTGATTTTTCAATAAATGATTTTCAATTATTATGTATAAAGCACTGCTAATCATTTCTTAATATCCATTTTATATTATGAATAGTAAAAACAATAAACACACAATTAATTTAATTAGCATGTTATAAATAACTTGGCTAATACTAATAATTTGATTTTAATATATATAATAATATTCAAAATTTTGTGTATATAACCTCGAGAATTTTGGGGAAAATATTAATATGATGTGGCATTTTTATTTGAGAAAGCTTATGGAGCCTTGTCAACATATTAGTATTAAGATTTTCATAAAGATTTATAATGTGGCATAGTTTCAATAAAATTGTGTAATTATACACCATTACTTAGCTAGAACATATTTACCATATATTTAATATAAAGCACACGGTTTTTATACATTATGTCAAGCAATATATACAAAAATAAAATGCACACATTGCTTTGATATAATACACTGAACAGATGTACATATGTCATGTTTGTATTGTATGATACATGACACTATATAATATATAACTGTACTATGTAGTAACATAATTATATCATACATAAAATAATACCATGTATACATATACATAGTACCTGTGTATATATAAATAATGATATATCAAACTTTGATCTGTTTTGATATTTGACTTGTTATAAATTTAGTAAATAACATTAGGGTCATTTTAGCATAGATCAACGAATTTTCAAAAAAGTCTTTGGCGCACTTTCTCCAATGACCAATGATTTCAAATATTTATCAAGTTTATTTTGTTACACATTATATGCTCTTATTATCAGTAGTCAGTCAGAAATAATGTTTTTGCAAAAAAATCAAACTATCTTATAGTATGTTGAAAAATTGGTATTAAGATCAAACACTAATATTATATATATATATATATTAATATATTAGAAATAATTCCATATAAGGATACTACAAATTATTTATTTTTTTATAAGTATAGATGTAAATTTAAATATATATATATTTTTAATAATAAATAAAGATGTATGTATGCATTTATTTCAGTAAAATAACAATATATTTAGCTATTCCAAACTGTATATATATATAGCATTTTTTTGTTATAAAAACGGTCATAAGTTATAAATTATAACCAATCTGTATGCCTACATTACTGCCATCAAAAGGTGAAACCACTCAATTTAAAAATGTGGATTTGCAGCAAATTGTCATTTTATTGCAATACAAAATGTTTGTGATAATAAATCTGTTTTTGATAACTATTTGTGCAAATTAGCAGCTTAACTAGAAATTGTTGCAATTATAGCAATGTATTTTTAAAACAAAAATAAGTTGCATTTATTCCTATATTATGTAAAAACTGTTTTGCCAATCAAATTTTACATTTTGTGAGTTCTAAATAGCGAGGCAAAACCATGCAGTATAACAAGTACATTTGGCAAAACCATATAGTTTAAAAATTAAATTAAGCAAGACTACTTCTTTTCAATTGACATAATATAAAACTACAGATATTGTAAATTCAATATTTAGTATTAATATTAAGAATAAAAAAATAGAATGTCTCTTTGAGCTATTTTTTTAGCTATAAGTAAATATATTTAAGAACTAAAGGCAACTATAAAATATATTGCATGCATTTATTTCATTAATAAAACATATTTAGTCTATAGTATTGAAATACACATATTCAGAGGTGTTTAAATTTAAAAAAGTGAAATTTAGAAAAACAGTTTCCATTATTTTGAGGAGAAAAAAATATTCAAATTTAATACAAAACACATTTAAAAAATTACATAAAAATATCCAACTGCTTACTAATGCATAATGTCCTTATTTACTACAAACACAAAAATATTGATGGTAAAGTCTTTTAGAGAATTATAATAAGCACCCTTTAGTAGCCACAGTGAATTGTCAGAAAATAGTCAATTTGATTCAAGAAATGTTCCTGGTTTCAACTTCATAACAAGCAATGCCTCTGTCAGTTTCTGTAGCTTTGGACTGTTTGGTGCAGTTTTTCCGGACTGTAATAAAATTCTCTAGCAGGCAGTGCTTGAGCAAGGGATTGTCATAAATTCCATGCATCACATGAGCAAGGGCCTTAAACTTTGGGTGTGATTTACAAACACTTTATATTTTACACAAATTTATAAACACTTTAAATGATTATAAATTGATTAGTAAAAAACATATATTAATTTTTTTTATTATTAAATAACTAAACTGCAGAATTAGAAGTGACAATGCAAAGTTGTGGAATTTGAAAACATTTATAATGATTAAGATGAAAAGAAAACATATAAAAATATACAATTAAATTTTGCACATCTACAGAACTTAAAACTAAAAGGCTTATGAGCAGGTTTACATAACTATAAATTTAATGAATGCACAGTAAAAATCAACTTTGTAATTGGTCAAGAGATCAACTGCATCATTGTTGATACTAAATTGTAAATAAATGCTGTCAGGGCACTAGAGTTTACTGTGAAAGTCTTAATAGGTCAGAATACTTTGCATGCTTTGTTCCTTGTTTGTTTTGTGTAAAGAGTGTCTTCAGTATTCATTCTCAGTTTTTGTTCAAAACTGTCATTTCTTTAAAATTGACATCTATTTATTTCTGATTTGAACAAGAATATTAACTGTGAAATGAATGATTTACAGGTTGTATCACAAAAAATATCAATTCTATAATTTACTTAAAATAATTGGTAATGTATAATATCTATAGTGTGACAATTTTTGTAATGGATTGAATTATATTTCTATATATCTCTGTATTTAGAACATTCGAATATATATACTAATTGGCATAAAGAATGATCATCTATGGCTATAGCAGTTATTTTTAAATAGAAAACCAATTACACTTTATTGGTGGGAAGATTACTTACATACTTAATGTTTATGCTGCTGTATAATGATATATAAACAGTGTGGGTTGCTAATTGATATAGACATAACCATTATTTTGAAATATTGATTGATTTGATTTGATTCGATTTATAGCTATATATTAGAAAATAACAGATGTTTCATGTCTAACTAATCTTAACATTGAGTTAGACCAAGCAACAATGGACCATTGACATAAAATTGTAAAGACATTCAATTGAGGTTATGCTATTGGTCTTTTATCATATAGTAAATCTTCTACTGAGGTTAGTCATTTGGTAAATGTCTCCAAGCCAACTCTGCATTGTTGGATGCATCAATTCAGAGAAGGAAGAAAGCTGTAAATTGTAATAGCCAAGAAAGACCATGCAAGACAGTAGCTAGAGGTAACCAACTTCTAGTCTACTTAGCTCATCAGCATAACTTATCATCAGCTATAGGAAACTGTTACAGCAGTGGAGACACAGTTTCACTATTGACCTTGTATCTGTGATTAAGGGATGTAGGGATTCAAAAAAGAAAAGTCCATATTTGTGCTTTCTTGAGTCATGAACATTGGGATATGAGGATGGTCCAAATGGGCTATGACCTATGTAGCTTGGTGACATGCATAGAACAGGGACAGAGTGAGCTTCATTGATAAAAGCTACTTCAGATGATTTGGAAATGATGATCAGAGTATGGTTTTGAGATGAGTAGGCAAGAAACTGATGGAGAGAAACATCCAGCAGAATATCCAGGAACAAGGTGGATTGGTACACATGTGGGGTGCAATTTGGTTTTGAGGTAGAAGCAATCTCTACATACTTTGCACTTCAGTTAATCAAAGAGTTTACATTGCTATCCTTCAGTAATTCCTGAGACAAGAAGCCCTTCCAGTCAATTTTATTCTACAGGATGACAATGCACTGGCACACAGACTAGAGCAGCAACTGTTCAATATTTCCTCCAAGACAACAGTGTCCATACCATGTCCTGGCCACCTCATTCTCCTGATTTAATTTTAAATCCCAATGAGCATATCTGAAGAGAAAGATCAATGCAGGGGAGAACCCAGATACTACCTTACAGGAATCCAAACTGTGGATCTTAAAAGAATGGAATGCAATGCCATAAGCATGCCTCAGTGTGGAGCCATCATTCATCCCTATACTCCTCTTTCTTACAATACTTAAGAATGCAATATCAGCCCTAACTAACACATATTGATTGATAAACTAAAAATAAAAATTAATATTTAGGTAAAAATATTAATTATAAGTTAAATATAAGATTAATTCTTAAGAGATAATAATTCTTTTTGACCAACACTAGTAGTAATACTAATAGAGTCAAATTCGCATAAGTCGAATCTTTAGGGGCTATAGTCCCTGAAGATTCGACTTATGGGAAAAAATTCAATCTATAGGGAAAAGTTCGAATTATCCGGAAATTCAGCTTATCTGGAATCAATTTTTATTCAAAATACATATGTAAGTACCCACAGTAATGTACATACACTTCATAGAGAACAGTATACTAAAAAACTAACAAAGCATGCCTATTTACTAAAAAAGTCCATGATGGTTGTAATGTAAATACAATTCATAAAGTATAACAGTATACTAAAAAACTAACAAAGCATGCCTATTTACTAAAAAATTCCATGATAGTTGTAATGTACACTTTATAGAGTACAGTATACCAAAAAAGCAAAAAAAAGTATTGCTGTGAAAATGAGTAAGCAGTAACTGAATACTTTAAATATGAAAGTTTGAGTAATATGAAAATCATGACAATTGGGGACTTTATAATGTTTGAGATAGCTGGAAATTTGACTTGTACGAATTCGAGTTAAATAAACATTTTAATATGTATACATACATTAAAAGATTTCATGCCTCAAATATTATTAGAGTTAGCCAGAAATTCGAGTTGATGTCACAGTCAGATAGGGTACATGTGTATATATGTATGTATGTGTAACTTGTGAATATTTTGGTAAGATCAAGAATTTAATATTCAATAAATTCTAAAATAAGTTTATCTTTAACAGTAATCAATCTAGCAATAAAAGATCATTAATCTAGCCAATATTTCCAGTCTTCTTTCTTTCACAATCCTGAATTTCTCTTACCAACTGTGTCACTTCTTCTTCTAGAGATCGTTTGCTATTAATACCCATTTCCAAAGATGGCTGCACTTTCTGCAATTGTACTCTTGAAATTATTGGTTCCTTCAGAATTGTTTGCAGTTTTTATTTGCTGCAGCAATTGCCTCTTCCACAACAGTTATCCCCAGCTTCTTAATGCTGATTCTTCTGTAAATGAGATCCTTAGTAGATTCTTCCAATTCTTTGCTTGCAACCTGTTTCATCTTTGCCTCTTCTTCAAATTTCCTTTTTGCTTCCAGGTTTACCTGGTACTTTTGGTAGCTGGTTGTCACTGAATTGAGTAATTGTTTTGTCAGTGGAACATTAAAAAAACCACCTGCATTTATGATCCCATCTTTGACAATTTGTAATGCCACCAAGGTCTGTGAGTCAAGTGAATTTCCATGTGTAACTAGCATTCCCTTATTTATTGAGAAGCCACACTCAGGGGCTGCATTTCCAAGACTCACAGTCAGTAAGCATTTTACCAAGGATGTTAAGCAGGAGTACATAACTTGACCATTTTCCTCTTTAATGGTAGAAACTTCCTCCCAGTAAACATCAATTATTTTGTTTTTGTACTCAGGAATTTCAGTTGGTGATAACTCCAGTCCAAACTCCTCATGGACTCGTTTCCAATAGGATTGTTGACTTCCATTGGGACTTTTTATCCTCATTTTCCATGAGAAATGAAGGAAGATTTTCTTCACATTGGAATTGCTTCCATTCTGTTCTGATTTGATCACATAAGTCTTCAGATGATTCATGAGATGCACTGAAAACAGTGGAACGGACTTTGTTGAGAGGCTCCAGTATCTTCAAGGATAAGCATGAAATGCTGTTCAGTGAATGGGAATCATGTTGTTTTTCCAGATGAATGAATTGAGCATCATTTAAGATAGTTGAATCAAATGGAAGACACTGCAATGCTGAAACAGCTGTTGTGTGGAAAGTCATGCAATTGTTGTAGAACATTGCTGTTTGCAATTCATTGACATTCTTTTCAAGCAAAAGTTTGACTGTTTGTGTGCCAATATCAATTGATTTGTTCTTTTTATGCACATCCTTCTTCATTACATCAAGTTTTGCCAACTCAGGTATTGGCTTCTGTTTGCAATTGTTTTTTTATGCATGATGCCAGCACAAACTTGTGCAGTAGATTCGTGAGCAACACACCCAACCCAGAGTACAAAAGATGTATTTGGGGTTCCTTCCTCTGGAATTTAAACAGAAACTTTTTCAAACTCTTGAGCCACAAAACACATGAAAGATAGGTAAGCTGGTGTGCGATCATCTTGTAACATTGACACAATATTTTTATATCTGTCTGTCTGTTGGATGTCATGTTTGAAGATTTCCAATGTAGGCAAGAACTTCAGAAAATAATGTTGAAGATTTTTCCACTGATCCAAAATATGCAGAAGTGCTGGTTTGATACTCAGCCATCTAGAACTCACATAATGCAGCATAAACCATGAAATGATGTTAGTCACCTCTTCAACAGATTAATAGTCTGCTTGTCTAGCTGCAGACAGCTTGAAAAAAAGTGGAGATCCAAAACAAACTGATCTAACTTGCAAGGTAGAGTTACAATGCCTTTTCTAAAGGCATTGTGAACAATATGCAAAGAGCATGATCCAATCTTCAAGAAGCTGGTGTTGTATTTCTCCTCCAACTCCTCAGCAAGTTTTTTTTTCAACTGACAAGTTAACATTCGGGCCATCCATTCCAACATGTAGGAGATATTGAGGGATCAGCCCAAGTTTTTCATTCATAAATTCATTGAAATGACTTACTAAGTCAGCCGAAGAACAATGGCCAATCATAAGTGACCCAGCATAGGCAATTCAAATTGCCCTTTTAGACTTGCTCCAATACTGAATGTAGACATCATACTGTTTCTTAACTTGTTTTGTAGTTGTTTCGTCAAACAAATAAGTAAATGGTACATCTTTCAGATCATGTTTCAGTAGTTTAGTCATGTGTGGTGCAATGCCATACTGAATGACATACTTCACCTTTGTAGAACCTTGTGAATACCCAGCTGCAATTGCAGAATCAGGAAACATTTCTTGAAATTGTGTTGTGTCTGAATCACAACTGGAAAAAGAATGGCTAGAATCAACAATCTTTAAAGCTTTGATTGTTTCTGCTTTTAATATTTGATCATGTAAAGGAAAAGAAATAGTATCCTGTTTTAAAGCAACAAGATTATCATTTAGGACAAGTCTTGTCTGTTTTGCAGAAGTGTTTGTACAATTTTTCTCCTCCTGTTTTTGTTTGTAGTATATCAACAGTAAATTAGTTGTTACCCATACCTAATATGCTTTCCAAACTCGCCCCTATTATTCCAAACTCACCCCAGATAGCTTCCAAACTTGCCCCCATTTATTAAAATTAACAATATAAACACTTAAATGAGGCTTTTTAATTTGACTATCTAGGGGCTGTTTTAAAGAGTGATACCCATGAAATATGTTTAAAAAACATAATATTTTAAAGCTCTGGCATCATTGTATAACTGGAAATTCAACATGGCGGTATTTCGGTTCTAATTAAAAATATATTTTCTTTATAAACTTCTTAAAATAAATAAAAAACGACTAAATATCATAACTTAAAAATCATACATAAATATTTATAAAAACTACTCTTTAAGTTAGTAAAAAAATTAATGTTCTATCTGCCATATTTTTTTCTCAGCACCATCTCAAAGTTAAAATTAGTAAATATTTCCGAATTCGCCCCATCTGAATTCACCCCACCCTACCCTAATGCTTGCTAAACATTTTTCATGACTAAAAAAGCTTATATCTCAGGTTGCTCAGTGAGACATATGCACATTTAATCAAACGTTCTTATTGCTAGGATGATATGAATTACTTGATATAAGAATTGAAATTTAAGATCAAGTTCTAAATTTATTATGATACCAGAGAATTTATAACAAGGAAAACATAGTTATATTTATTTGATACATTAAAGAAATCAACCCACACTCCACCATTAGAGATTTTTTCACATAGTTGTAGCTATATTATAAAAAAACTGCACTTGAATAGTGAATTTCATAGAAAAACCAAAGCTGTAAATGTCAATAAATGTATTATAGCCCAACTTTCTAATATGTACCAATTGTTGTTATAATATGTGTGGATATTGCTTGCATACATTGCATTATGTGTTGTATTCTAATATATTCATTACACACTTTTATAATAAACATAATATAATATACCAAACATTTTTTATTCTGCTATAAATTATATTATTGGTATAAAATTATCTTAATCTAGCTTATTTTTTTAATGTTTTTTAGTGAAATAACTTACACTTCATACTTTTCTGGCATAATTATGTCTGTATTTAATAAATCTCGGAAAATAAATATTAAAACTGGCACTATAAATCTTTATCAATGTTTTATACAAAATTCACAGTTTTTAATATAACATTTTCAAGATCTATAGTTTATATTTTATATTCTATGATAAAATAATAATAAGTTTTAGAACAAGTCCAAATTTACTATTATTTTATCAAATCAATACACTTTTATATATTACTAATAACAGGTTTTTAAGTATTATAAATCTTTAAAAGTCAGGGAAGTTTATAATTTATATTTTTTAACAAATATTATATAGAATTTATTGTGTGATGATGTTTTTAAGTAATATATAAATATATATATATATGTGAGCAAATTGTATATAATATGTGTTTGAATTTTAATGGATTACAATGTATATTACATTTATAATTTAACATAGATTATGAGTAATTATGATTTTGAAACTAAATTATCATGGTTAAACTAATGTTTATACTAACAGGCTTAATAAAATGTATAAATATATAAAATCTAGAAAACCTTGAAAGTACAGATTGTGTCTTAATTATTAATATGTTTATATGTAAAATTTAGTAAATGTGTAAATTGGTGATCCACAAATATAATTTTTTATAAATCCTATATAAAGTTGAGCCATTTACAAGTATGCATATTTTTATTAAAATACATTTTTTATGCAAGTTGTTTTTTATGAGGTGAGCAAGCTTTGAAATTAATTCACCCAATTCACAAATGAATTTTGCAATTTATATATGATACATGTGTGTATAGATGATGTAACAAACTTAACAATAAATTGTTGACATTAGTATTACAGCCTACAAGTAGCAAAGATTATAAATACTAAAAATGGTACCATTTAGTTTTTCAATCTTCTTTATCATAGAAAGCCTCTTAAAACAGCATTTCTAAAAGAAAAAGAAACTTTATAATTTCTGCCTTTTATATTCCTTACTTTCTACTTGTTAATAGAATTCATTTACTTTTTATTCTGTCATATTTTTGTTAATATTACCATTTGAAAACTATTTAAGCTTTTATTTAAAAAATAAAGACACTAATTTAATAGTAATATACTTATATTAGAAATATAATTAAACAATTTATTTAGGTTACATCCACTCAATGCTACAATACTAGCAAACCATTTCTGAATTCATAAATAAGTTCTCCATGTAAACTGTTGGCATATTCTGTTTGAATATGACACTCTACTCTCTACTTTCTGTATGCAGTGTAAGAATAAATAATGAGTATTCTCCACACAAAACCTATCATGTATTTTATTGTTTATAATTATTATATATAATATTTAGTACAATTATAATAGTGTTTTAAAATCAAAACTATTAACTTTTTATATATCAATGTATTGATGGTGTATTATAAATTAAAATCATTACTACAAGCTAGTATTCTCAAAGCTATAGTAAATTGTAGTTTATTACTAATTTATAAAATTCTTCACAAATTAACAAAAAATGGGATTATTTTAGCTTAAGTTTTTCAAGACAATGAATATATTGAAGAAAAATCCAAAATCTTACTTCGTCACGAAAGGAGTTGGCCATTATAAGTATAGTATCTGGTATGTTTTTAGATACCCTTGTCCATAGTAATTATTAAATTATATTTGCAGTTGTGTTGTATAAAACTGCCAGTGCTAAACATCTTTATATGTTGAAACTTCATTTTTGAAATCGATATACTCTAATTATATTTTATTGGTACATGTATGTATGTAGACATTTAAATCATTCTGTGTCCTGCTTTGAATATAATTTGATTAAGGTAAATATTAAAAGTGTGGTTTTTTTATGTATTGTTGTTTTTGTCACTCACAAATCCATACAATGATGCGTTATGTCATTCATTTGTGTGAAATTCAGAAATATAAAAGGACTTCTACCTTGAATGTAAAACAGTTTTCAATTTCTTATGAATTTAACAAAATATGCTTAAACTTTAATGCATGATATTGATTATAAATCTATTATCTAACTATAACAAATTTTGATTGGTTTTAATTATTTTTTGCTGTTTAAAATGTAAATTTGAGTATCATTGTTATCATAAGTGAAATATTATCTTTAGCATACCTATAGATACTTTACACAAATTAAAATGATTAATTATGTGAAGTATATGAATTATGTTGGTAATTAGTGGATGTTTATAATTTTTATATAGTTGCATTTATCCTGTCTTATTTAGTCATAATAAACTGAGATTTAATTTGAAGAATTTTTAATGGACCTTTTTGTGTTCTGGAATAAGAGTATATAAAAGTGAATTAGAAAATGCTATTAAATATGAAGAAATATACACACTATTTTGATTTGAATTTGAAAAAAGTGTAATACTTCTTTCAACTACACTTATATGATACACGTTTTTTATTTTATTTTTTGCATCTAAATTATAAAATGAAGTGTTTAAGAATCTCCATTTCTTAAATTATTAATATAAAACAAATAATTAAATCTAAACATTTAAAAATTTAAACTCTATGCACACCACTATAAAATATTTTTTTGAATTGAACATATTTTTAATGGATAAATCAATACTATATAATAATAAATGATATTGTTATATTATATTATATTACTTTTAAAAAACTTTGCAATTTTAATTAATAGTATTTTTTAAACGAAAAATATTTCAAATAAAAGATGTCATATTTATTGTGCTTCATTTATTTCATTTTTTAACGAATTAATGAATTTAATTTTGAAATACTTAATCTGGAAAAAGCTTCCTTAATGCAATATGAATATATATATAGGTATAATATATTATTTTTTATATTAACTGAAATATGTTATCTACACATAAATAAATTCATTATGATTGTTGAATTTAATATATATATATATTTGGATAATTATTTCAAATACTTTATTGAAGAAAGAAAGATCCGTTTTACACTCTTAAGATCTTGTAAATATTGTTTAACGTGCATTATCCCACTGTATACTTCTACTTCTACCTAAATACTCGTTTATATTTATGAAAGAAGTATGTATTTCATTAGGAGCAAATCCTCGAGATTCTCCGTTACTCAGCAACAGCGCTACCCACATAATGTCAAGGTCACAGACGTCGAAGAGTCGCCTCGAGAAGACTCGTGGAGGGCAGTCCATTCCAACACCCGCCATAACACATGACATTATCCCTGGAAAGTTCACCGAACTTGATTGGTGAGTTGTAGTAGTCCAATAGGATTGAACTACACCGCGAACGAGTAGTTTAAGTTTTAGTTCTTCTTTACTAAATACATAATATATAGGAATCGGTGTCGGTGTCGTATTTTACAAATTTGCTCTAGTCTGGAATGCAAATGCAGTTTTAATGCCTACTTCATTCCTGGGAACTCATTGGACATATATTGAATGTATTCGTGGGAATATTATAATTTATAGCTAATTACATCTAATATTAGTTCGGGTTGTATACATAAATTCACCGAATAGAACTAACAAACGTATGAACACTATTTGTTTAAGCATATATATAAATAATATCTTGAATGTACACTTTTATTGAGTTTTGTTTCACTCCGATTATAGTAAAGACACATATGTTGCCTTTTAGATTATTTATTTTTCGTAATCTACATATCTATGTAACATCTTTGGAGATATTATTAACAATTATACACTCTTGTTATAGGCGTTAACGTATTCATATTATAAAACGCTCTTTTTTTATTTCAGTAACAGTCAAATTCAGGCTTAACAATAGTAATTGATTATTAACTAAATATTTGAAGGTAAATTGTTCTCTCCGTGATGTGACACGTGTTAATAAACGATTTAAAATAAAAATTTAATTACACAATGCATGAGTATCGATTGATTCTAATATTTCTACTTAATAGTGCTATACCTATGTATAACTTGGTATAGGCGGGATACAAAGAAAATTGTCAAATTAATAATATTGCCTTATTCAAAGGTACCTTATTGTATCGAGTCTTTAACTAACATTTTCTGGAATTTGAACAACAAAGGCTCTTTTTCTGTTAGCTGCCAGTTTTTGCATCGAGTAAAACGATCTGCTGCTGCCCTCGATTTAAGCACTTTTCCCTTCAATTAGTTATTTATCGATTTCTACGGAGTCATATTTACTAGAAACCTGTTCGTATCTTCATTGGTGCTGCCTTGAGCTGCTCTACCTTTGCCATTAACCTACCATCAACCAATCAGGAATTGCGCTCTTGATGTGGACGACAGCGAGGATCTTGTTTCCTTGGTGATGGCGGATGTTGTCAACCAGGCACTCGACGTCATCTACACCAAGTACCTCGAGCGTCAGTTGGTTCCCTTTACGGTGGCGCTTGCTAAGGACGCTATGTTGCAGATTGTTGAGGTTCGTCACCTTTCATGTTATATTTCTGAAGTCCATTTATGTGTATATATACCTACGCCACATTTCTTTGTTTCTCATTTCAACGATCTTCATAGAGGACATGAATAAAGGAATGTTCTGGCGTCATAATTTAATTAGAGTTTGTCATTTTTAAATACTATTTAGTGTAATTTTTTTAAATTAAACTTTTTATCTGTGCCAATTTATACTTAAGTATTTATATCAAGTAATGTTTTTTGTTACGGTTATTTTGAATTTATGGGACATTTTGTGCTATTCATATGATAATATTCTACGATGCATTATTTTTTACTTATAGTGGCAATTTCTGGCTCATGATTTTGGAGAAGTTGATATCGAAACGAATACAACTTGGGAGCAGGATGAAGGTAAGTGTTATACTAAAAATAATCGTTTAATATTTTGAAATATTCTTTACAATAATTGCAATTCAAATCTTTAGTGACCGAACGGGTTGAGCTTGGCACGTAAAGATAAAGCTCTGCCTTTACATGTCCAGCTCTACATTAATACGCCGAGATCTACGTTTACACGTCGAGCTTTTCGTTAACAGGTCGAGTTGTACCTTTACACGTCGAGCACTGCCTTTACACGTCGTGCTCTACCTTGAAAGTTGGGCTCTACGTTTACACGTCGAGCTTTTCGTTAACAGGTCGAGTTGTACCTTTCGACCGCCATACAAATCACATAACTATTGAGTAAAAGCTTTTATTTAAAAAAACAGTACTGCAATAACAAACAGCATACAATCATAAATTATGTTTAGAAAAACATTGACACGTTTTTTGCTCCACTTAGTTAGTGTTTCTTCTCTCTCCTCTGTTAGAACCGGCAACTAGTAACGTGGATGCCTGGGCCCAAGGCGCTATGCCCAAACGAGCCGCTATTATGGCCACTCCTCGGGATCTCATCACTCCAGTAACACCCGCAATGACGCAGATAGAGGAGGAAGTCAAGTAAGATAGTGTATGATATCTGTTTACAGTCAATTTGAGGGGTATTTTCATCAAGTTTTTCTGCCATTGAGTTTTAGACTACATAATGTGTAGAAAAATAGCTTTTTTAGAGGGTTGCCACTAGTTGTGGGTTTTGTTCTGTTTACTATACTTTTAGTATAAGCATGAAATTCTATGTGTATAGTGCTACGGCATCGTTTATTTGGTCCATCGTTAACCTGAAAGGTGTTATTTCTGCTTAACTTTTAAAATACTTTTTCAACCTTAACATCTTTTAAATCTACATAAAAAGCGTACACTTCATAGAATTGCGAGTTATGTAAACGTGACACGGTAGTGAGTCTACTTGACATTCAGCGTGCGAACGTCAACCCGGGGAATTCCAAAGCTATTTATAGACTAACCCGTTTTATATGCAAATTTGGGATGGATGCAAAAGGATTCTCCTACAGGTATCTTAGGAAAGGAGTAATAATTTTACTATAATTTTATAAAGAAAAATATTTGCAATTTTGAAATAATAGTATCAAATATCAGTTTGCTTATTTTATAAATTTCCTTATGGAGTCACGTGATTTCGCTCTAGTTTACGTTTGGCTATTCTTGTTTTACTCCACCAAAGAAATTACACATATTTTTAGCGTACTGTTTCGCCTTTGTCCACAACTATTTCTATGGCACACGACCACATTAGTGACCACCCACCTCTCTCACTCTCTCTCTCTCTCTCTCTCTGTTACCAACGCACGCACCAATCAGAGTCGAGGAGAGCGAGGAAGCGACCCGTGTCGTCGATCTCCCCAGTCCACCAGCCGGAAGTCCCTCACCACGTGACTCCCTGGTCGGTGGGCCTCCTCCTGAGCCTGCAGCTGGATCGGTGGCAGGATCGGGCTCAAGAACTCCAGTTCCGCCGCCCAAGCGAGATGTCTACATTCCGGGTTGGAGCAAGAGAACTGGTCCGGTGCCTTTCAAGCCCTACAAGGGTGAGTCATGCCTGCCAAGAGCCTGTCCCTCAAGCTCCAACGACAGGCTTTAACCAAAACTTTACACAGAATAAAATGTATATATTTTTTACATGTCTATTTACTGGTAAATAAGTAACTGATGACCTTCAAACATTGGAATCGCTGCTAAGTTTGACACTTTCATCATATCTCCCATAGATATAAATAGCCCTCTTTTTCTCTCTACCTAGATGAACAATGTAGCTTATTTCCATTGTAAATTTTGGTTGCACCAATGATGAGTCATCCACGCTTGTGCGAGGCAAGAATTTCTAGATTTAGATCTAATA
>JAYRBW010090304.1:0-21501 GCA_036023295.1 Invenusta paracnida
TTCTAACAATATAAGTTTTGTTCTTACCAAACAAATAGGTAGCTGTCTATTTTACGCTAAAGTGAGCTATTTTTATAGCGTGTAAGATAGGGACAGTGGTTGCTATGCAAAATCTAGGCCCCTAGCACCGGTTGAAATGTAAAAAAAATGTTCTCATATCTGGGACATTTCCAATATATGTTGAAAATTTCATCAAAATCAATTAAAGTTTAGGATATGTTATTCTGAACAAGATGAAGAAGAAGAATTAGAATTAGAATAAGAATAAGAACAATGACGAAAAAATCGATGTTTTCAAAATATAAATTAGTTTTTAAATGGTAGCCGTTTAAAAAATGACCGTTCTTGTGGTATTCTAATATACCTTCTGTACGTAGGCTACTCGTATGAGCTGCATGAGCTAACAACCTACTGCCGTAGGTTTAGATATGTTTAAGGCAAATAAAGTGAAAACAACAAATAATGACGCTCTGTAACATGAAGAAAATGACATCGAATAAATAAAAAAATTTCAGCTGTTGATCTTAGGGAAAATTATTAACAGACTGGATAATTATTTTTGGAAAAACAACAAAAATCAGTATACGAAATAAATAAAATGGCCTTTGTAAAATAAGCCTTAGATCCGGATATCATTGCGCTTCCATATATACCGAGAGGGGGAGGGAGGTGGGAGGGGGAGCTGATTAGCCCCCTTACCCCTACCTCTTTATTATATCTTTAAACTTTTTAGTAGAGTAGAATTTGAAAACTTCGTATGTAGGGCATGGTTACGTGATCTCCACTTTAGCTGCATATCATTAAAAGTTGTAAGCCGTATTAGAAAAGGTCACGGAAGATTATACTGCATTATTTGCTCATATAAAAATCACAGCAAAAGTGTGGGCAGAGAATCAAATCAAGATTCACTCCCAGTCTTTAACCCTAATATGGATAGAGTTAAAGTACGTCTATTTATGCATACATGTTACTCAGTAGTCAACTGAGAACACATGAACAAGCAATTTTTAAAATATTTGAGAATATCTAAAACACGCAGTTAATCATTATAAGTTGTTCAAAACTACGGAACTATGGAATTAGCTGGTATTTGTTTTCTAAATTATTATTGTAAAATGAATGATGCTGCAAATTGAATTCAACATTTTTGGAATGTCTTTATGCTAGCTATAACTACTAGTTCTTCCTTTGATTATTAGTAGTACATATAGTTATTTTAGATTACTAACCTAAAAATACAATTGGAAAATATTATTGGAAAATATTATTTTGTACTTTTTACATTTTAAAATTTAAAAAAAATCTTTTTTGTTTAATCTCCTAATTTTGTAGATTTGGATTAACAGCTTAAAATGTATTATCACGTTTATACACTTATCTAAAGACTAAATGTTATTAGATTTTGTTAAGATTTCTATTACTTTACGATGTGAGGAAATAAATCAATTTGAATATGGGATTCACTTAAGTATTTAGTTTTGTTCTAGTTTGGTGTTTTTAAGAACCGATACGGGACACTGAAGATTCAGTAGACCGAATTTTAATAAGTTAAAGATATCAAATCTAAGAAATAATATTTTATTCACTGCATTATTTTTCCAGCTTCGATTCTCCCTTTTCCATTCTACATTCTCCCTAGGTGACCCATTCATGCGCGTTAGTCTGCGCCATTCAGGACAATCTCTGGTTCGACGTCGAACACAAACAAAAGCGCGCACGGTCCGCCCCGTCTACAACGAGACCTTTCTCTTCGATCTGCCCAAAGTGGAGCTCATCAAGCTGCCCAGTGTCGTCTCGGTCAGAATCGATATCTGCTACGGGGATGTCAATGCAGAGGACGTTCTGATTGGCCAATTGGAAATAGGACAGAATATGGGAGACTCTGTCAAGCGTTATTGGCTAGAAATACTTAAAAATCCGGGTCGACTAATGACTCGTTGGTTACCTTTTAGCTAGCGGTGGTTTATTAGGATGTATTGTGCTTCCGATATAATTTTTCAATATTATGTCATTTACTGTTTTTGTTGATTTAAAATATATCTTAAATTATTTTTTATTTTTCTTATATTTAAATATTATTTTTCAAATAAATAGGTAGCTATTCTTCTTACCATTTACTTCAATATAATATATACATATACGGCAGTAAGGAAAATAATCCCATATTTTTAATTTACCTAGGAGATTTTGGTGATATTATAAAATACTCAGATAAGTATAGAGTATTGATTGACATTGGTAGTTGAATTTTTTGTTATCAATAATGCAATATTTTAGCTCGAGTCATTTTATGGGTAAAGAAAGTAAGGCAGTAAGCGCATGATTTTTATATTACCAAAATAGTAATGAATTATTTAGCGACCTAAAAGGGTTCGTATAGTTTGACAATTGCGAATTGTCACCGAAATAGAATGATAAATGTTAAATCTAAGTATTAGTAATGAACATCATTTTCACTATTATATTTGTATTATTTAACTTCCTATAAACTGCAAATCATGACATACTAGTGAAGGTATGAGTGTGAAATTGAGAATACCATCAATATCATAGAGAGCTACAGATGACGATGAGCAGAGTAGCTCCATTAAAAAGAAAAGGGATTATATAAAGACTGAATTCGTAATGTATCGCGGATGTAACTTAAGTCCATAAAATTTGTACATATATGCGTTGTAGGACTTCAATAAATGCCTCAATTCACGATTCAAATACTAGAAATGCAAATGTCACAACTTACTGTTAACGTCTCGGCTGACAAAAACAAAACTTTGCTCATATTAGTCATGATTATGTTTGAAATATTATTTAACTTTTTTAAATGGACATATTTTATTTTCAATACAAATACAATATCTATCCATTTACAATACGAAATTTAATGTAGGTATAATTCATGTATGGATATTTCACAAAGTTTACATTATTAATTATCTTAATTATCTAAAATGCTAATTTCTTGAAACACATCATACTATGTATAATGTCAGATACTATTTATATATCAGATTTTGTGGTAACTATTAAATATTTAAAAAATTAAATAATAAGTAAAATAAGATTTTATTTAAAATAACGAACGTCATACAGAAACTAAATTATAATAATATACGTTTATAATATTGAAATTATAATTTTTGCAAACAGAATAGTTTTAAAAAATATTGCTTTCCCCGAATAGTAATCAATTTTACCAATTTTTTTCTTGAAAAGTTTTTCTGTATCTTCTGCAGTTGTCCGTTTTCTTAGCTCTTAGCTTGAGAAATATGATTTGATTAGACAAAAAAATCTTAATATACTTTCGCATAATTACTTTTTTTCTCGCAAGTAATCAGCTCAAGCTTGTAGCGAAGAGAATAAAAGTTCCTAGAAACCATGCATATTAGTGATGTCTAATTCCTTTTTAATAACATCTGTTGACTGCTCTATTTGAAATACTTGCCAAATCATTTCAATGAAAACAACAAAGTGTTCATGATGTCCTCTGGCGAAATATAACAAGGAAAATGGGAAGTTTTTGTGAATAATATGCAGTTACTAATTTACTTTTATCGATCAAAGTATAATTGAACATTGCGCATAAGTTCAAATATGTACAATATATTTTTAGTTTTGAATATTTAGTATACTTTAAATTTTTTAGTATTACAATGAAACAGGAATAATTTTCTTTTTCTACTTTTAGAAAAGAAATAATAAAAATATTAACTTTTTCTAGTACTTATTAAATAATTTTTGAAATTATCTAATGTTACCATACTTTCCTTAATTGTATTACTTGCTAAATAGAAAAATATAATACTCCAGCATTAAAATTATATATTTTTTAAAATTATAGTAATACACATAAATTCTATTATTGCAGCAATATTTTCGCGGTAAATTTTTTAATTGCAATTGACTTATATGACTACATATAATCATGATACGTCAATTAGCGTGAATAAAATAAAAACAGTTACTTTGACTTTTCTCTGAGATATTAAAAATAAATCCAAAGTTTGCTTTACTTTTATGACTTAAACAATTTTATACCTATAGTGTTGATGTTATTAACCGTTTCCATTATCTCTGAATTTATTATTTTGCAGCTTAAAATTTATTACACGTTGTGGAAAAATATTTCAGTCTACGCATATCTAAAAAATATTTCAATCGTTTCATATAATATATACCTACCTATTATTATCTTTTAAGCTAAAAGTATTTATTATTTATGTTGTATTAATTATTCAACAATCTTGTTCCACATATCGGCATAAAAAACAATCCTAGATATAATATGAAGACGCTTCCTGCATATTCTCACTCGACCTAGAAATGCAAATGTTTAGTTATGTACACCTTATATACATTATTATGTACATATATAATTATATAAAATGAAATGAGAATTAACAATATAAATCTTTTTTCTCTGCCTCGGGTAATTTATAGAATCAAAATACAGAGGGCGAAAGAGAAGACATCCTTAGCGCTGACTGTTAGAGGAAGCAAAATTTATTTAAAATTGCACACCTTGCTTTAAAGTGCTTGAGAGTTTTTGTATTATTTCTCTCCAACGAATAAAATTGTTTGTGACTTATAGAGCTGCTGTTTATAGCTGTTTCTATTCAGGTATAAGAGGAAGAAATGTGCGCAATGTTGACTGAACATGACCTAAGTTTGTGTTTGACAGTAGAATTTCCGCTTCCATTCCAGAAAGAAGAGGGAAAACAACCGATGTTCATTGACTCTTTTCTAGCGCATTTATGCAGCAGTCTTATATCAGGAAGTGTTCCGCTTCTGCAGATAATTATACCAGCAAGATTACGTTCCTGAACTCTTTCTCTCTTTCTCTCTCTCTCTCTATTTTTCACCTACTCTAGCACGAGCTCCACTTATATAACCCTTAAAGCAATAAATTGATATTTTAATATCTTCTCCTTTCAGTTGATTACTACAAATTAATATTTTTTTATTAACTTCAAATCTTCCAATTAATCATCATCCTATTTTACCTATTCTTTCTCCTTTTCACCATCTTTGCTAACACCTGATGCTTTATTACAAGCAAAGCTGTTTTTAATCATTGAAATATGCTTAGCAACAGTTTTAATAATACCAGTAATGTAAACATAAAACATAGTGATATTAATATAGGACACATAGTAAGCTTGCATTCAATGTGTTAATTACATAGTGTTCGAAAGAAACCTTTTGTAGTTTTGTAATTATAGATATCATTTTGATAAATAAAAGTAATATAATATCTTATCTCCTTACAAACTGGAAACATCAAATCTCAAAATAAGCATAAAAAGGATAGATATATAAAAACCCGACGCGTATGTGAACTATAGAATATGTTAAAGGTATCAGTATAATATGCTAAATTCACATCTGCTAAATGCAAATTTATTCATTTACACTTTTGTCAAATATGTTAGATTACAAATTTTTGAAAATAGTATATACATTGTTTTAAATCGAAAGTAGTAATATATTTTAATATTTGATTAATATTATAAGAGATTCATCTGCAGTGTAAATGTTTAATATTTATATTTAAAAATATATATATAAATCATGGAATCTTATGTATAGTGTAAAAGTGTATTCCTAGGAAGAAACAAGACAAAATCAGGTATCATGTATTTAGATCTTTAATAATAATATGTTTTAACTTATAGGACTGTATAATTTTTCTTGTCTCATTCTTTTAATTAAATTTCTAATTAAATCAGTTTTTTTAAAAGTATAGTTGATATCTTTTCCAGTTGAAGATATGATAATAACTCTATTACTATAGTAGAACAAAATATTCAACAATATATTTGACATATCTGTATTTAATAGGAGGTTTATTTCGATACTCTATTTCAACGTTAATAAATTATCTATTTCAGTTAAATAGTTTCAAAATGAAGACGTATACTTCAGAATATATTATGCATTATTCCAAAACATTAATCATTGTATTCTTTTAGCAATAATAGCTAATATATTTGTATTATCCTCTCTAAATGTTACTAATCTTTCTATCTTCAATATCAGCTTATTAATTAGTTTTGGTAAAATTATTCATTCAGATCAAACTTAAAAGAAACATACTAAATGTAATTCAATTTCAACTTCTTTTTAAATAGATTTAACCACAGAATCTGTATGAAATAAATACACTTAAAGTGGAACAACAAACCAAACGTACCATTTCGGGTCGCTATACTTTCGACTGGCACAGCTGCCAGCCAGGGACAGGAGAAATTAATTTGGTCCGAATTGGATTTGAATCCCACTCTAACACTCTACCTCTGGGCT
This sequence comes from Invenusta paracnida, assembly GCA_036023295.1. Lineage (NCBI taxonomy): Eukaryota > Metazoa > Platyhelminthes > Proseriata > Coelogynoporidae > Invenusta > Invenusta paracnida. The sequence goes on from JAYRBW010090304.1 coordinate 6,301, forward strand.
ATACCCCGTCTTCTGTTTGTTATTTAACAAATAGTCGTTTTAATCCCTGATTCCAACATATATAACAACATATTTTTATGTTCCAAATAAAACAAAATATTAAATATAGATTAAATAAAATTATTAATTTTTGTAATTTTAATACAAATACCTAATATATTTAAATAAGCATAGTGTATGCTGTATAGTTTTTGCTTAGTATGATACTCCTTGATTAAAATGATTTAAATACAAAAAAATGAGTAATCTTTATTAATTGCAAATTTAAAATAATAGCTATTAAATATCTTAAAAATCTTATTAATATTATCCATTAGCAATACATTCGGAGGATTTTAAGTTTGCTATTAACTTAAATATGGTTTAGGTATGACGTTTTCTCATTGCTCAGAAATATATAATATTATTATTGCACAGTAATAAATAGTTTATATATAGCTCCTCCTAGCTGCATTACTTCATAAATATTTCAATTTATTTCACGAATCATTTGAGTATATATATTCAAGACATTTTACATTTTATAATTATTTTAATTTCTTCCTTCCTAGATGTGCGAATTAGATTGAAATAAATTTGACAATAAATTTACTACAATACAACTTAATGATTTTTAACATTATTTAACTACAAAATACAAATTTGAAAAAATAAATTGACTCTAAAATAACAATTAATACACATATTTTTAGTTATATTACATTGTTTATGGTAAATATTAGTTTGAAGATTACTTCATAGCGGTTTCATCTACATATATCGCAAAGAAAAGAAAATAGCGAACACAATTAGATTATTTTAAAATGAAAAAGCAATTACAGGTAAGTCTATATGACAGACTATAAATAGGTTCATACATTAAAAGTAGACATATAACAAAAGGGATGATTCCTTAAAATGATATTAAATAAATAAAATGAGTAGATTGTATATTTGAATACGTACATATTTTATGTGTAGAATTGAAAGATTGTTGAACTATTGAAAAGTGTTTGGATTTTTGATTTCAGCTAATTGCATCATTTGTATTGTTTCTACCTATCTACCTACATATATTTAGTTTGCTTGAGACAAGTTTGAGCTCAGAATAAGTTAAATACTTATGGCGTATATTTGGATTTACTTATTATACTAAGTTCATACTTCCATAAGTATGCTGAGAAGTACGCTAAATATTATCAAATGTAGTTTCGTATTCACAAATTTAACAAAATCATTGATAGAAATTAGGAATTGAATATAAATGTTAAATGCATTATATATGTATATTATTTAAAGAATTTGAGTTAACTAAATTCTATGAAATTTGCGATATAATTACATTATGGCTGCTTAAGGTCTGTTACAATAAGTTTGAATTTATATATTATAAATATTTTACGTATTATTTGGTACTAACTAGAGTGTAGATTAACTTTTTTCATCATAACTTTCATTATTTTTAAAGCTTTTAACGAAACAATAACCCAGTCCTTTATTTTACGAATATTATAATATATTATAATATATAAAAAGAATAAAAATATATAATAAAAATGTATAAAAACGTTTCTAGACATTAAACAGTATATAATAACAATTATTTAATATCCATTTATGTACAGATGTTAGAAGCAAACAATAACTGATATACATACATAGCACAAGTTGCAAAATCATCGGTAAAAATTATAATAAAATAATTCCGTTACATTATTTTCCAAAAATTAATAAACGAAATACACAGATCAAGCTAAAGAAATTTACAAAAATACTCCAAGTGTACATTTTATACAAATAGGATTAATGGAAGTTTAAATTATAAGTAATAATATCCAACATTTATATTTATAAAAATCATATCTTCGGTTTATTAAAATTCATTAATATATATGTGTGTATTTAATACGCTTATTGTTTCATTTTCAATCATTGAACACATTTTCAATCTATATGTATGTATAATTCTATTTAGCTTAGATTTCATGTGAACGTGTAGTATTTTCAAAAAAATTGGCACTTGCGGCCTTTGATCTTCTTCGGTGGGGGACAGAGCACTGCCCGGATGGCTTCATCGAAAACTGCTTTGAGACCTTTTTGTGTAAGAGCAGAGCACTCAAGGTACTTGATTGCCTTAATAGAACGAGACATTTCCTGCCCCTGAAGAGAAAAATAAAAGATATATCATTTGAAATGACACATTGCATGCAAATTGGAATCTGTAAATCAAATACTAATAATAGAAGAAAATAGTTTCTCCGTCCATACTGGTGAGGTCCTTTAAGGCAGTTCTCTCGCATTTTTACTGTGATTTTTAAATGAATAAATGAAGCAATATGAGCTTCCGTGACTTTTTCTAAAATAAAGTTTTACAACTGGTAGTGCTATATTCATTATGTGCAACAAAAGGGCTGGTCAGGTGGTCACACTCTAAAATACACATTTTTCTCAAAAATATGAGCAAAATATTTATTTTATATAACTTCTGAAATCAACAACATTTTTATTCGAGCACTGATTAATTTCATGTAGTAATTCATGACGTACAAGTAAATAAATTTTTTTGCAAAAACATGAATTTTTCAACAACAACAAAATTGTCTTACAAGTAGTTATAAACATTATATTACCTTGATTAGATAGAAACAGTATTGTCATTGTGAGAAAATGAATAAGATAAATCTTAATAAAAAAGGGACTGAGCTTTCGGTGTGACTTCACATCATATTCATAGTCAAAAGGATAAAAAAGCATAAATTAAATACTCATATAGTGGGAGAGAAGGAGAGAGATAGAGAGAGAGAAGGCTAGAGAGTGGGAGAGAGAGAGAGATAGATGAGCGTCAATAAATACGTTGCGTAATAGACATTATACAACTAATAAATATACAATACAAAGGAATGAGTTAAGATCATTTTATATTTTTCATTTATATATTTATTTATTAGTTGTATAATTTATCTTAAGCAACTTGATCATTGATCATTGATCATAAACAATAAATTTATTTATTTATTATTTATTATTAAATTTATATTTATTATAAATTTATAAATAAGTATTTTATTTCTGCTTATTTTATCCTTTGGACTATGAATAAGATGTGAAGTAACATCGAAAGCTCGATCCCTTTCGAAAAAATGTTTAAGTGGTTTATCTTATTCATGCTTATTAATATATACCTATTAATATATATACCTATTTTTAATAAAAACATCTAGATGTTATATATACCTGTCTATATAAATATATGTATGCATCTATATACATCATCTATGTTTATCACAACATACAACATTTAGATTTCATTTAGATTACGATGTGTTTTACAATATACAATATACAAAAAACAAATTACGAATAATAATTAATAAGTATAGCATACTATTATTAATAAAGACATGTCCAATGAAGAAAAAAAAAGCTTTACATTCAGTATAATTAAGCTTTAAGTAGAACTTAATCGAAATAAGTAAAAACCGAAAGAAGATATAATATAGAAAGCAAACAAAACTCACAACTGTCTTCATAAAAATCATGCGACCACCACTCTAAAATTTTATTACAGGAATGACAAAGCACAGGAGGAATATTACATTTCCAAAAGAATTAATTGCACATAAATTTTTTCGGGAATAAAGCACATGAATTGAAATTTAAAATGTAAAAACTATATTGAAATTGAAAAAAAGATTATGTTTTGGTTTCTTTTTATATCAGTAGTGATTTTCAATATTATATTAAAAACATATCATTCAAAGATTAAAGACATGCAAAACCGCTTTCAAATAATATGAAAAAGGTGGTAGTTGTGTTGGGATCCGGGAGTTCATTAGAGAAAATACGAGTCCGATTATATCTGATCAGACAAAGGGGGTAGTTATGTTGGGATCCGGGAGTTCATTAGAGAAAATACGAGTCCGATTATATCTGACCAGACAAAGGGTCCTAATCTGCTTAATCTTAAGTCAAAATGCATATATTTATAAATTATCTAAATAGCTGAAGCAACAGTAAATGATATCACAATTGATTAACCAGTAGAATACCTGTGGATAGGTTATCGGGGTCAAATGACGCTCCTTCAAATTCTCGACGGTTTCTTTGTGCTCTCGCAGATCCAGTTTGGTTCCAACAAGAATTATCGGTGTGGATGGACAGTGGTGGGCCACTTCAGGGTACCATTTGGACCGAACATTCTCGAAGGAGGCGGGACTTATAAGTGAGAAGCAGATGAGAAAGACATCAGTTTGTGGATAGGAAAGAGGGCGAAGTCTGTCGTAGTCTTCCTGACCTGAGTGGGGAGATTTCAGGCGATGCAGAGTAATAATAACAAAGAAACAAAAGAATAAAGTGAAAGTGAAAGTCATGAACCGAGAACCAAAATTAAAACAAAATTGTGATTAAATTAAAATAAATACTGTGAACAATAAAATATGCAAAACATTAACTTAATAATAGTTTTTTTGTAAAAAACGTAATAAAGCTTGTTTAAAAATAGTACAGATTATTAAAAAGTTAAAATATTTAATTATTAAATGTATGTGTGTGTGTGTCTATCTCGTATATATGTATATAAGAAACATTTGTTGTTAAAACTTTCGAAAAATGAACAATAAGCTTCTTACTTAGGATAAAACCACTACAAAACAATATAGGTATTAAATATGTGTTTTGCAAACTTGCTCGCTATATGATTTATTACAAGAATAATATTAATTAGGAAAAAATAGATCAACTTTATTAGTTTTACAGTGTATATGTTCAAAATATTTTAGCAAAAACAAAATATTATATGACTTTATCATTAATTTATTTATTTTGTCGAAAATCAATAAATGGCGAAAATTGCTTCTACCCGCCTTTGATTTTTGAATATTATTCAATGAAACGTTGTGAAATGTAATCTAACTATAACAATAAAACGCGAGTCAAATTTTTACAAAGAATTGAACTCCGCAGTATATACTTTTTATTTTTATTTTGGTTAATAATTATATTACTGAAGTTTAATCAGTGAAAACATCACCCAATGTACCACTAAGTATATATATCCAATGTGACATGGCTTTCTCGATAGGAATATTATGTATATATGTAGTATATAATTCATCAGAGAATATTTCTCAATATGAACAATTGTCCTTAAACAACGATAAACTGTACACGTATATGTATAGTTAACTGTATATAAAAACACGACTGAATACAGATATATTGTACATTTAAAAAACTTTTTGAATACAAAATAAAGGTAAAGATAATAAAATTCATAGATAAATAAAAATATTTCAAATAGTTTTGTCCTACTAGTATATCATCAAGAAATATAATAAATTAGTAAATTAATACAACAAATGATGCTTAGATATATAGGTTTTAATGAGTACATACAAAAATATTATTACAGTGCTAAAAAAGGAGAGTACATATCAAACATAAAACTGAGAACATTAAGATTAGAAAAGGTTGAGAAAATATGACTGACCTAATTGCATAAGAGAGCTATTAAGAATGAGTTGCTTATATTTACTATACAGAGATTCTTTTATGGAAAGATCGAACAAATTATTGGTAGTCTAAAATAGAAAAATTACAGGAGCAACTACACGAAAGACGATGCGAAGCAATAGCTAAATTTCTTGACGGTGAGCCATGCTCAGAAAATCATTCGATATTCTCACCCTAACCCTAACTTTCTATAGATAAATCTCTCGTATTATGGGGCTAACATTTTATGAAGCTTTGATTTTATGTAGCTTGATGTATCGACGTAAAACAAATATTACCAACAATGACTCGCTGTAATAAATTCGTCTTGTAATTTAGCATAATCTGACTGAAAATTATTAATTTGATTAATCGCATCTCTAATTTTCTAAAGTAATTATATCATAACGTCTAATGCTTAAATAATTCCAGATTGTAAAAAAATAAAATTATTCCAAACATACATTATTAATGAGTTTTTATCGGCTATTGTGTCTCTGTGCCACTTAATATCGACCCAGCTTCATGTACAGTACCATGTGTATAATTATAAATGCCACATTTTGCTACAGTTAGGCAATTACCAGCAGTGTCCCACAACCCAAGATTGATTGCTCGATTATCGACCATGACATTGGCCGAGTAGTTGTCGAACACAGTGGGAATGTACTCGTTGGGGAAGGCCGCAGTCGTGTAGCTGATAAGGATGCATGTCTTACCCACGGCTCCATCGCCTACAACAACACATTTGATTGCTTGCATCCCTGCCCGTCTAAGGTAAAAGATAATACAATATATAATTAGATGGGTGCCTTACTATAAGTGCCATATTTTAAAAATGGCAACAAAATTAGGACAAGTTCAATATGGTGGCTGTCATGTTATATTTGTTCCAATTGTGTTTCCAATACGCGGGAAATCATTGATACATTGAATGGAATATTGAGAAAACCAGGATTTCCAAAGATTTTCTGTGTCTTCCGCCATTTTATATGTTTCCAAGCTGTGTTTCTTATTTGTTTAGATATAACTTTCTGGTTATTGCTATTACATTCTATTTGAGAAATCGCCTGGAATAATTGCTTTCAAAATAATAGCTAATTTTGATGCAACAAAGCATATGACTATTAATAGTGTTTTTATTTCTATATTTGAAGCAGTTAATATTAATATATGTAAATATATTACAAAATAGTCAAAATTAATATAAATAAATTGCAAAAATTATCATCAGAGAAAATAATCAGTAAATTCAAAATATGTTTTGTAGTTAAATTTTTTTTACAAATGTAATGATTTATAATAAGAGATAATACATTAAATGGTACATACATACATTGCAAGAAATATTAAGAAGTTACGGTTGTAAGAAGTAAGCTAGGATTTAAAATATTTAATTGCTGTGATATAGTTTAGATCTGCTTTTGTGTCTTTGAGACGATTAGCGACGTTTTATATCAGATTTTTTATTATATGAAATAAAAACTATAAAAAAAGTATTCCTTAGTACAAGAATAGTTTTATTCTGAATATTAAAAAAGTATATTTTTAATTAGCGGCTAAAAATATTATGTAAGATCTGTTTAAAATATTATCGAATATTTTCAAAAATTATATATAATTGTTTATAAGATAATAATACATTAGTCACTTCGTGTATTATAATGATATACCAAACGAAATATAAATAATGATTATTTAAAATAATTTTGTACAAAGAGAAATGTATGTAATTATATAAATGTGTTTAAATTTTTATTGACCAATTTTTACACACAATATCTATTTATACTTTAAATAAAATATGCCAATAGTATTGTTACAATGACAATTTAAATTAAATTAAATTTGTATTTTTACGACTTTAATATAAGTTTTTATATTTTTCCAATGTTATTAACCGTGTATAAATTATTATTACAAACAGCCTTACACCTCTAAAAACGCCTACTAGCTTATATTTTAACATCCGCATATTTGTAAGTTATGGTGTTATTGTAATATGTACTCCAAACATATAATTTATTTAATCGACTACGTTTTATATACTTCGTATATATATATGCATTATATATATATATTCTCTCAATACATATTAATATAAATTTAGTTTAGTTTAGTTTAAATATTTGTAAATATTGTGTACATTTACGCGAAAACAATTACGGTGCCAAGTAAGATATTAGGTAGATAAATAAATTAAATGTGTTATGTTATGTTATAAGTTGACTATTTTGTAAATAACGCCACTGCTATTTTATATAATAAGAGTTAAGACGACTTACATTAAAGTTTACGTTAAAATACAGGAAGCTGTGGAATTTATTACATAGATTGGTTCAGTACAGCCGCTTAAAACACACTTATACATAAAATAAATCTCAGTGTGTTTATCAATCACTACCCAAGAATAGTGAATAATAATAATAATAAATAAGTAGTAGCCGAAAATGTCTGATTTACTGTAAATTTGAAAAGCATGATGTAGGTATATTATGATTAAAGTTTCGTGCTTATAGAACGTGCATGTGAATCCATATCTTACACGGAACTATACTGCTACGAATAACATTACAATATTGTGCCGAGAATCAACCTAAATAAACCCTAAAGCTTCAGTCTTATTTTAAGAGAATGAATGTGTAAGATGGAAAATGTATTTTCTTAAGAACCTTAAACTGTTGGTAAATATGTATGTAGGATATATAAGTTCTTGAAATTTAGCAGCATCATATACAATTATTGTCATATTAATGTATTGTATATTATATATTATATTAATATTATATTATTGTCATAATAATGATAATATTTGCATGTAAATGTTTTAACATTCAGTTAACTATACTTAATCGAAAAAGGTCACTAAAATCAATAAGTAACATGAGAAAATATATATGTAGATAGCAATTTATGTATGCAAAATTTATCTATACATCAGTAAATAGCAAACTTGTTGTATATGTTAATATGCAAATACTTCATTCAAAACGAAAAGTAATACACTTATAGAAATATAATATCTAAATTGTTCAAATGGCATACTTTTAGGATCAAACGTATAGGGATTATAAGAAAAGGTGACTCTCTCGCGACATCTGATTACAGTAAATTAACTAAAGGAAAGTCGATGATAATATTAGAATTTAAGTTTAAAATAAATTAAGACAAGAACATAAAAGTCAAAATTAAATTTGACCTTATATTTCGAGATTAAACCTCCTTATCAAAGATTAGATGTAAAATGGAATAATAATGTATGCGACTTTTTGTATATAAAGAAGCCAAGGCAAAATTACAGTTAACTAAATGATATAGCGTTGGCACTAGTAGCCGGAGAAAATCAATACAATCAAATAAAACTGAATCAATATGTTATGTTAAGGGAAGATACTACTTGAACTGAGTGGAAAAGAAAATATTAAAATATTAAATATTAAATATAGGAAAAATAAATAAATAATTAATATCTATGTAGGTATTTATGTATTTACGTATATATATGTATATACACATATATAACGAAGATCAAGAAATATATTACAAATGAGAAATTAAACCACGGAAAAACAAAAAAATAAGTAAAATAAACGAGAAGCTTTGTCCAAAGTGACCAATACTTCGGAATATTCTTCTAATTTAGTTTACCTATTTTCTTGTTTATCCCTGGTTTAATTTCACATTTGTAATATTTTTATCGATCTTCATTTTATATGTATATAGACGCATCTACCTAGATATTAATTAATTATTTATTTTGATTATATTATATTTAATACTTTTGTACTTTCCTTATTTCATCTCAATTTAAAGTATACCTTTCTATAACACATAATATGTTGATTCAGTTTTTCTAGGTTTTATTGATTCGCTCCGGCTACTATTGCCAACACAATCTTATTTAGTGATCTGTAATTATGCTTTCGCTACTTTATACTACATTCACATACATTATTCCATTCTACATCTATAACCTTTGATAAGCAGGTTTAACCTCGAAAGATAAGGTGACATTTAATTAAGACTTTTCTTGTATTGATTTAATTTTAATTTTAGTTCTAATTATCATCACTAGCTTTCCAATTTAATTTACTGCGTACTTTTAAAATATACAATAATATAAACAAAAGCGACTATGAATATATTTCAATTAATAAATAAAAATATATTATTTATTATGTTTTATAGACCAAAAATATGATGTGCGCCTTTTAGTTCCATGAATAAGATATAATTAGTCAGATATTTTCGAATGAAATACCAATGTTTACTGCTGAATAATACTTTAATGAATTGTAAGATACATAATATTATTTAATACAATCAACAATTCTGTGAATTTCTTAATAAACACAACATTCCAAATTAATCAAAATACTTTAACGACGATGAATAATATTTTACACTAGAATATATTGTTTTAATATCGATATAAATTTATCGATATTATCAACAAATATATAAGGCAATCTACAAAAAAATATTTTATTCTTAGGTACATATGTTCTTTCCGTTAAAATTTATTAGGCGTATAGCATACTGACATAATTGGTTACTAGAATTTTGCTCGGAGATATGTTAACATTCCAGTAGTATTATTTAAAATTCCCATAGAGCAAATCAAATATATCATTAATATATAAATAATTGTATACTGACATAATTAATGTTAATTGTCTATGATCTGATAGCATAATACAAATAAGCCTTTGTAAGCACTGTAACCTTTCTATACATATAAATATATATCCTATAAGCTAAAATTTTAAATTCACATATTTGATTTACATAAATCGTTGGTATAGATATTGTTCGATAACATTAAGCAATTCTATTCTGTTTTATACATATTTTTTACTCTTCGTGTATAGTAAAAGAATCTTATTCTTTTTGTTGCTGAATGATGCATCGATTGTAGTCGTGATGTATCTGATTTAATTAAACAATTTCTCTTGTCATTTGAAGCAAAATTTCTATCTATATTTACGTTTATAGGATAGTTATAATGAAACTGTTGTTTCGGTCTTGCTGTTTCGCATGTAACATATACATGTATACATGCTATTTTATTATTAAGTTATATTTTTATTTAGGTACTAAAGATTATTTGTTATTATTAACTATTTTATATATACTTTCTGAGTTGCACATACATTAAAAACATCGCCTACCTGCTAACATTAGAATCTTTAATATACGAATTTTGATTAATTATACTAGTCTATTACACTGGACAGTCTGTTATACCTAAATATTCAAACTTTCACTAAAATAAATAAAGTTAACTGGTAAAAATAGCTATATTATACACTAAAAAACCATATAAACTGCTATACAATACGTTAGTCCCTTACTTGATTATGCCAATCAACCAATGAAAATATTTAATTAGAGTTCTTACAAATGCCTTATAAGTTCTTATAAATATTCTAAACCGATTAAAGTTAACAATATATAAAAAGTTAAACACATTATAGCAATCAGAACTAAAATGTAATAATTGATGTTTAACTTTGAAAATTCATCCGAGTTGTCTATATATTATAATACTATGTTTCATGAAATTCGTTGCTAATATAAATTGTGCACTATAACACTATGCCCTATTAACGACCTATTAATATCAACAAGATTTGAACACATCATCAAGAAGTTCACAACACATTATATATAACTCACACCTTCAAATTTGCCGATGTACCTAGGTGTGCGTGTGTCCAAAGTTTCAGGAATATTGTTCGTTATTATATAGAGACACTTTAAATCGGCGCTAAAGGAGAGAACAAATAGCGATTAATTTTATTATTAAAGCTATAACTATTATTACGGATGATAATACATAATATATCAATATAATTGGGATCCTCCTCTTTAGGTATATTAGGAGATATTATATACATTAAAAAAATACTTCACAATTTATTGAGTTGCATTTTGCACAAGTAGGTCAAAAATGCACTAATTTTGAGTTATAAAATATTACGTGAGACACTTCGTATTAAGGAACCATATTATCAAACGTTTTAATAAAATGTAATAAAATGTATATCTATATATCTATATATGCAGTACTTTGATTAGCTAATAACAAATTAAGTATTCATTTAACTAATAAAAATTAAATAACTACCTTTAATCAAATGTTTTAACCCAAAATTAGACTTAGAAACTAATAAGAAACTTAAGAAATCTAATTTATCACTCACCAGGACTGTTAAAATCACCAAACAATATTTAAACTACTAATAAGCAAGCTAGTTACCAATTTATAATAAAACTATAACTATAATTTTACAAATCTAAATATAGTAACATTGGATTTAGTAACACGTCATCCAATTAGATAAACTTAATCTCAAGATTGCTATCTCAAGGCTCAAATCTTATTTATGCACATATTATGTTATTATTACATTGGAAACTTAGAAATATAGTAAATGACACACAGTTGACGGAATTATCTTCCAATATAGACACAGTTATTGAACTCACATTTATTAGAATGTATTAAACAAACATTTTGGCTTATAAATTATTAGTTAAGAAATTAAAATTGCAGTGCTTGTTATATATTAAATAAAAGCGAAATGTCTTAATTTAGTAGGTTAATACATTTTTTATTAATAACAAAAGTTGAAAAGATTGTGCGTGATTTTTATATAACTTTTTAATATACAAAGTCTACTTAATAAGATCAAAAATGACATTTTGTGCAGTTTAAATATAATTTTTGTCCTTTTTATTATTATAAATAATTTACGGACAAATCAGGTCGAAGCGTTATACATATAACGACATATTACATAATATTACAATGTTGTTTAAGAAGAAAAATATTTCATAATGCTTACCTTGATAACAACCAAAAATAAATGGCCTAAAACCAATAAATTTCGTTGACATTTTTAAAACATTTCATCAAAGCATTTAAATATTAAACAATATTATATGAAATATAAGTGCCTGAACAGAAAAATGGGTTTCATTTAAAATTATTGTATCGTATCGACATTTGATGTGTCCTTGTTGCATTTGACATTTGATCCGGCCAAAACACGATTCAAAATGGAGACCTTACTTTATGAGTAAATAACAAAAATTAACGATTATTTTACCATAATTAAGTTTTTCAAGAATAAAATATATTACGCTAATTCAAAATTTATATCAAAATATGTTCTTAATTATAAATTAAGTTTGAACAAAAGTAAAAAACTTTTATTTCTTCAAAGTTATTATCTCTGAATTACTATAATTTTACATGATACATTCATTAAGTTGTTATCCAAAAGGTTATATACCAATTTCATACATTAATAATAATGTTAAGCAACTTAAATTACTTATAATCTAATTGTTTTGTTCCGCTATAATTATGAACGTAATTATAATTTTTCACAATAACTATAATCATATACAAAGAATAATATCAAAATAATATGATATGCGTTTTTCAACTGGAATAAAGTACTTATAGAAATTTAATGTTAAGTATTCCAGGAAAATTGTTTGAAATATGTCTAATTTATTTAATTTAACATGGTCCAATTGCCCCGAATAGAAGGTCTCCCTCCTGATCCTCCGGATGAAAACCTACAACCGGTGAGAACCTCTTGAAGTTGGTAGTGGAGCTTTCAAAGAGGTTTGAACGATGTGTGTTCCACTGGAGAAGGTTCTCAACTATAAGGTTCGATAATATCATATCCTCTTCTGTATTCCTGGCACGAAGGAGAGCTGTCTCGTTCGAAGAATGTTCACTTCGCAGTTGGTATATGTCTACCTCTAACATTCTGTTCCCTCGGGTGGGCGCCTTCTTTGCTCAATGTCAACCTTGACTGGTCTCTCAGATTTCCTAGTCATGGCCAGACGCATCGGGACCACCGTTCTATAGTCCACTTCAGCCGTGCTTCTTGTGTGGCCTTCCTGTCTGTTGCCTCGTTGCCTCTCGCTCTACAGTGAGCAGGGACCTATTACGAGTGTACCTGTCCCTCCCTCAGACTAATCAGAGACTTCTAGTCTCATGTATTGGTTCGTCGTCTTGTTCTCCAGGCTCTCTTTCTCTCTCTAGTTTATTGATAGTCGCTTTTCCCCACACACCCAGGAAATACTCCACAGCTGATCATACGTACTTTTGGTATATGCGTTGTTCATTTCTTTTGCTCTGTGTCACCACAAATTTCACGTTAAGGACTTCAGGCTGTACTTAATATTCTAATAAGCTGCTTTCGTTTCTGTTGTAAATCGTACCTCCTCATCTACTATAAGTATCCCCTAAGAAGTTCACCTGTTTTCTGAGAAATAAAAGATCCATTGTAGTACGGAAAATGTTCATTATTCATAGCAAATTATATCTTCGTCAACACGCTTTCTCGATGCAAAGTCTGTGTTGTTTCCTCAGGCTCGCCTTGATGTTACCAAGCTTGACTGTGATTAAGATAGGGCAGTGGTACGTAACACTTGGACATTTTCTGCATGTTGACTTTCGTGTTATATCGGTGCTTCACAGAGACACATCAGGAGATGACTTTGATTCTCTAAAGGCGGATGTACCTATGTGTTGGTGTTAGTTCATTGAAAACGTTTAGGTTGACTTCATCAATCCATTGGGATAGTATGCTTACACGCGCTTGGCTTCTTCAGCAATCTAGTACCAGTCTGCTGCATGAGCATTCATGTCTCACAGAATTAGTGTCTTGCCATCGTATAAACGGAAATTTTGAATAAACTCTCCAGCTCTCCAGTGTATGATCTCTAGCATCTCCACGACACCGTGGAGTATGTCATGTGTATCAGTATTATTGACTAATCAGTACGATTAAGTCTTCCTTAAGGTGAATTCAACTTTTTCGACTCTTTTGAAGTGAATTCAGATATTTGAGGAGTATTTCTGGCTTCTTCTGTTCTTTATATGCGTCATAACTCCCCGTGTGCTCCAGCTACCGTTCGGGTGCGTATTATCGTTCTATTCTTCCTTGCTATAAAAGTATAGCCTTTCAGTTGTGGTTCTTTCTTTGTAGCTGTAATATTTGTTCCTTAATAATACCCACTGTCTGTGTCTGTAGGAGATTCTCCAATTCAGTCTGTCATGTTGTTGGCATTGAGTTGGATGATTTTCAAAGTGTGAAATCGAAGTACGCTTTTCCTTGATGCAGAGTTTAGTTCTATATCACCAGTGCGAAGAATCAGGAGCACCCAATACGCCGGTCTGTCAGTGCTCCGTATCTAAAAAAAACTAATCGAGTTTGGCTTTGGGTTTGGGATTGTTTTTGAGATTGTCATTTACATAGGCTGGGGTCCCCGTCCAACTCGTAATACACTGCAAGGGCCCCTGCGCCACGTCATATCTACACGTTTCATTAACACGTTTCAAGACACTGAAACCAAAGAGGCGTTAAAAATGGCATCAAAATAATGACACTAAGCTAAAAAATAACACTCCTTCAGGCAATATGAGTAGACTGATATGGGTAGCACAGTATAGTACAGTGTAGTACGGTTTATATTATATAACGTGAAGAAAACAAAAGTTATGAATACTCTTGAAGGTAAGCTATAGTGGACGTATATATGACACATCAATTTATTGTTCAGATATAATGAAATATATCCAAAATTTAAACTTTTGTTCATAGTTTAACAAATGAAAAAGCCATTTCTGGGTAACATGTTTCGGTATAATTAACCATCATCAGACCGCGTATACAGAGCAAAGTGAACAAAATAAAGAGACAG